>JAOVVI020007365.1:0-14913 GCA_028571085.2 Nepenthes alata | reverse complement strand
ATTAGGGAAAGCAAGGCGTAAGAATGAAAATCATTTGTTTTTTTTTTTTTTGAGAAAAATATAAAACTTAATCCAAAAAATACTAAATATAATATTTTTGAAAAAAAAGTTCAAATTTCCGAACACTACCACAAATTTAATCTATAATATAATAATGCAGTGATATGCTTTTTTTTTTTTTATAAAAAAATCACTACATTAAAAAAAAACAAACTTGTGATATTAAAAAAAAAAACTTGGGAGTATAAATTTGGGCCCCCTGCACTAAAAAAAGGCCCTAAAATATTACTATATTTTAATTTAAGGTCTCGTACTTAGATCATGTTGTGTGTAGGTGAGGGTGGGGGTGAGGCTTATAGAAAAGGAGAGGGAGGTACATTCTTTTTAAAATGTCATATCAAAGGTAACAAAGATAAATATTGAAATCTTTTATATATAAATAATAAAATTCAAAATACTATATTAAAAGCTATATTCATATAATTAACTATATTTGAAATAATATTTATAAAAAGTTAGATATAAAAAAACACAGTTAGTCAATTAAAATAGAGTAATTCAGGATAAATTTTTTTATTTATTGATGTCACATTTACCTTAATTTAAGATAACAAAAATTATATAATTTTTACTTTTAATTTATATTGTTATATTTTTAAAATTAACATGTGAAAGATTTTATCAAAAATATTAGTTATTTAAAATGACGTAATAATATCATTATAAAGATCACAATACACATCAATAAAAGTGTAGGTTTTAAAAATGTAATAGTAAATTTAATTTATAAAGTTTAGATGAAATATATATATATATATATATTTTATCAGTATAATGGTAAGTTTATTAAAATTAGATGACTATAAATTTAATTTTAATGAATAAATTATAATAAATTGTACATTGTTAGAAAAAAATGCGACATTACCTTTTTTAAAAGATAAAGTAACCGTACAAAAAAGAAGAGCGGGAGAGAACCACCAAAACAATTGGTAAGTCTTACAAATTGATATTCTATGGATTGGGGGGATTTTATCTCTTCAAAAAAAATAAAAAAAAATATTTTTTATTTTAAATATTTATTTATAAATAAATAATTATAATTAAATTATTTTAAGATAATTAATTTTATTTAAAAAAAAATAATTAAATTTTCTATTATTTGTTTTAAAATCAACAATAGAAAGATAAATAAAATGAACCTTTCTCTCGTAAGCTCCCCCGAATCCGGCACTCCATATCCTCTTTCCTAATCGCATTCGCAAACAAAATAATTCAATTACAGAATACCTAATTCTTCCCATCAGCGGAATTGGCGGGTGATTTCGGTTCCGTGTTTTCTTAAGGTTTCGAGTCAATTGCAGAATCGCTCCCTTTTCTGTTCCGGTAATCACTCTCTCTCTCTCGTTCTCTCTTCTCCCTTCTGCCAAAGGACACTATCGATTCGTTTACTTCTGGCAATTTTCGGTCTGTTGTGCACTGTTTTCACGTAATTTCATATCGTCACATCTGGGAATTTTGTTTTCTTGTTATAGATCGGCTGCTGTTTTAGATTGGATTTTTTTTCAGCTGAAAGTGTTAAATCTCTGTATTCTTTGGTTATGGAATAAATAATGTGTGTTCGCGCTGAAAATAAGAAAGAAATCACTTTGGAAACTTAATTATTGCTTTTAAATTAGTTCCTTTAAAAAGTATAGTACTCATCATTGAATGTATAATTCTTAATTGGGAAATTTTTGTGTACATTCAGAGGCTTCGAGATTTTCCAGTCAAGTATTGACACGAGAGAGTATGTGACTGGCGTCGAAAGTGGGGTACTTTAGATCTGAATTGTATGGATTTAATGGAATCAAGGGGAACAAAGAGGTGAAATTGTTGACGGTTTTTGTGTCCTTAATGATCCGTAAGTGAAGAGTATCACTTGTGAGTGCTAGGTGATTTGTGAGGAAGTTGGATATAGTGCAGGTGAGGTGTTGGTAGCCAAGAGATGGACGTATTAAGGCGTTGGTTGGGCAAGATTAAATCTAAAGATAAAGTGAAAGGATCAAAGAAGAAGGAAGGTGTGGGCAACGGAAAACAAGGGCCTGAAATGCCTGCAAGTGAGGATTTACCTTCCAATGCAACCAAGCAAAAGGTTGCAGCGGCAAAGCAGTATATAGAGACGCATTACAAGGAGCAAATGAAAAACCTGCAGCAGAGAAAGGATCGGTATGGCTTTTCTGTAGTTTGTACTTGCCTCCTTTTCTCTTCTTCATTTTCTTAAGTAGAAATCTGTATTTCTATGTGGTACTATGCTGCTCATATATTAGTTTGTGTTGCCTATTGACCCAAATATGAGGAAAGCTAAGGGCCTTCTGCTATTGATGCCTTTTCTTTTACCTTTTTCCTGGGGTTGGGTGCCACGTAACATTTATTCTCTAAATACATGACATGCTTTATGGATATAATTTCTGGCCACGTGTCCTTAATCAAGGGAGAAGATACAAAGGAGAAGGCCTTGATAATTGCTCTTTAAATATTTGTTGGAGATGACAAATGGGATAACTTTATTCACTCATAAATACATCAACAGATATATGTCATCATTCTCCCTCATCTTGCTTACCAAAACCTAAGTGTTGTACACTCTATTGCCACTAGCGTTAATCAAGCATAAGTATAGGTCTCCTTCAGGAGAATGAGTTTTGATAAAATAGTAAGATTGCTTCTTTTTTGGCATAGGATCATGGAAACAACCTCTTTATAATACTTGGGTGCTCTGTATGTGTGACCCCTCTTGCAACCTTTTTATAGGTTTGCTTGGTTCAAGTCAAACCATGCAGTTGGTTTGTGGAATTATCTTTTAACAGAGTCGTGGTCATTTATTTATTTATGTTGGATTCATAGTCTTATAATGGAATCAAATCGGCATTCATTTATTTCCTTAATTGGAACTCATATTGGAAAAGTCGGATGGTATTGGTTTAAAGTTAATGCTATCTTATTTTGTTGATATAATTGGATCTAGAATGCAAATTAATGGAGTAAGAGTGGCACTCTTGAAAACACTGCTCAGATGAACACAAACAATCATATGTATTCTCAATTTAGCATCCGTGTAGTAATATGTCACATGTAAATAAAAAAGTTATCTCTCTTCATTAGGCTGTGCAAGACATATAAGTTAGTAAATTTAATCTTAATACTTTTTGTAAATATTGTTCTCAATCAAAAAAGGTTATGGCACATACAAATTATCATAAAGATTTATGAATGTAGGCTGGTTCTTCACACCATTAAAGCTGGCAGGAAGAAAGGCTGCTCAATTAGCTCAATTGTGAAGTTCTATTATTCTCTATCTTACTGTAGGATTTAGCACAAGCGCTTTTTTTTTGGGGGGGGGTTGTTAAGAAACAAAGCTGTATTCCTTCCCAATGATTGGGTAAATATGTGAAACGTTTTCTTATTACTCCTGGGGTTACAATCTGCTTGGACTATGAACTGTCAATACAAAACAAGGAAACAAAAGCAGGAAACATGAAGACAACCTAGTGGAAACATCTTCCAAAATTATATTCACAATTTGATTTATATTGGAAGGTTTGCTTTGAAACTCCTAAATTTCCTGTCTAGAGGTTATAAACAGTTGTCACAAAAAGACTGTTTGATAGAGGTGGGATTCTTGGCTCGTGTTTCATGCAGATCCATCTGATTACATTGCTCCGGTGGAAGCTACAGGGATGCTTAATACCATCATTAAGCATCAATTTTTTAAACCTAACTTCTAAATGTATTGTTTGACCGGACTACGTCTCTCAGCATAAAAATGTTGTTGTGTGTGTTCTTTTGACGGTGTCAAATGTGTATTTCCTACCAGGCGAAACTAATAGTCTGGTTGATGAGAGAGTTCTGCTCTCTTTCGTATTTTCAGTAGTTTCATGGATTTGTGTGTTTGAGATACCAGTTTACTTGAGATTTTAAATCCTGTTTGTAGCATTGTTTCTTATATGCTTGAGTTTTACATAGTTGTACATGCAGGGAGTTGATGAACCTTATACTTGTTTGATGCCACCCTTGACGCATGTCTATTTATAGCAAAAACAAGGTCTTTTGGAGCCAGACTTACCAAGCTTAATAGCATGGGATACACACCGCTCGTTCTTGATTTCTTTCTTTAAAATACCCTGCCTTTGCTTTCGCTGGCCGTCCTTCTATTTGTAACGTGGACTCAAAATTATGTGAATGCTGTTATCTAGACTTTTTAAACTAATATTTCTCTTCACATTACTTGGCTATATATAAAGATCCCCATGTGAATAGGAAAGTAATAATTTCTGTAATGAAAATATATGGTACAATAACAAAAATCTCATTTATATTCTGGAAGTCAGTTAGATAAACAGAATTCATGAAGAAGACAAAACCATAGTACTCTAATGAATGATGGCGATGTCACTGACATCCATGTTAGCTTTTGTGGTTTTTTCTTAAAGATCTTTTTTCCTTTTATTTAAAGGGATAAAGCTTAGAATTTATATTAATAGTGAGCAAAATACAAGATAGGTTAGGTAGAGTAGGCGGCAACTCAAGTGGTGAAGTGCTTGCTCTTTTGCTAGAAAGACCAAGATTTGACTCTATTTGGCCGCATTCTTGAGCTTTCCTGCCATTCAAGAGGGGGGGGGAGATTAACCACTCACCCGATAGAATATTAATCAGAACGGGGATTCACTCTTTCATTTCCGTTGCTTTTCAACAACTGCAGCTTAATTATAAGGAATTTCTGCTCACTCTGATAATCATGCCACTTTGAGGCTCTGTTTGTTTGTGGAGAATAATTTGCTTAAAAATGTTTTCCATATTCTTTGTATTTTCTAGTGTTTGGCGAAACATAGGAAAATATTTTCTACAATTTTTGGTGTTCGGAAAGAATAGAAAAATAAGTCAATGGAAAAAATTTTCTTGGTTAATGAAAAACTTAACTTCTTGTTTTTAAAATGGGAATTTATTTTCTGAATTCATGTATTACTCAATATTGATCACCAACACCAATTAATGGAAGCCTTTACCCCTAGATGATACCATCTTTGGCTGGTAACAGAAGCTACCACTGGCCCAACAACTCTTTATCACTGACCATCACGGCTGGTCGCCGACCTGTGATGACTAACCACAATTTCTTGCTACTGACCTACGACACTGCCGATTACCATCTCCAACTGCTGGTTGGCAATGCCACCTAGCACCACCGCAGTCACCAACAAAAAATATCACTACAGATAAAATATCACTAATATCAAAGATATCCCTATTTTAAATATCATGATCGTTGATAATCAGATATATCCACTATCGATGTCTGCATGATAATCCAAATTTTTTGTGCATGTAAAACATTAGAAAACACGGTCGAGGAAGATATTTTTCCTAGAAAACATTTTCAATGGGGAAATGTTTTTTTTTTTTTCTGGTTAACAAAATGGTGCCTGAACAAACAATGAACTTTTAAGTAGTTAGTTGATTTTTTTTTGTAAGATTTTGTTACATGTCAATAGCATTATCCTTGTTGATATAGATTTTAGAAATATATCATTGTGCATTGATGCTTCCTATCATTCTTTAGTTTTACTGTGAAGAATATAAGCTGGCTTCTGAAATCCATGTCATCGTTATACATGATCAGTGATTCAAGCTATTATGTTCTTTATTGGTGTTGGTATTCTTGTCTCATGCAGGCGTGATATGCTAGAAAGGAAGTTGGCAGATGCTGATGTATCCAAGGAAGAGCATAATAACACACTTAAGTATTTAGAGAAGAAAGAAACAGAGTATATGAGACTCCAGAGGCATAAAATGGGTGCTGAGGATTTTGAAGCATTGACAATGATAGGGAAGGGTGCATTTGGGGAGGTTCATTCTTTCTCTTCCTTTTCTTCCCTTTTATTTTCTTGATTTTGTAAAATTTTTTTAGTCTCTTGTTTGTGCGTTAATGGTTTTCTGGTATATGCATTCATAATCATTTGATGCATTACATCCATGGATGTAAATATCATCCATATTGGTATTAGACATATTAGGTAATATTTATCAGTATTAAATATATCGAAAGAAAAAAAAATATAAGAATCGTAAGCTAATAGGCAAATATTGGCTATATCGGCCAATTTATCGAAGCTGAATATCTAGTGTATTAGTTAATATATTATTAATACTACAATATATAAAAATTTGTCATGAATATATGCTGGCCGATATATTTGACCAATATTTTCATCCATGATTACATCTCTAGATAAGTCTTTTTTCGATGCAGACATACAGATGATCAGAAAGCAATTAGCTTACAAGCTGTTGATATCTTTGGTTGCTATTGTTACACGATGTGAAGTTGTGAATTTCTAGCATGTTCATAATTCAAGAAAATTCAGTTTTTATTTTGGTGTTTTCTGATTGCCATTATATTGGTTGATAAGAAGATTTTGCTTGTTAATTGTGTTGATTCTTGACTTTGATGGACTTTATTAGAATGATTAGGATGTTTTAGAAGGATTTTAGCTATCATAAATACAAGAGTCACACTTCAACCAAGAAAAAAAAATAAAAACAAAATGACATGGCAGGATACTGGTATTATTTTGTGAAATCTAGTGATTAAACATCAATTGTGATGGTTCTTTGATAGTAATTAAAGGTGAGTTTTGATGCAATGGTGATACTGTTCCATTGTCACTTGGAGGCATAGATGAAAATATTGCATCGATATTGGTTTCCGCTAAATCTAGGATACATATCGATAACGGACATATCGACTGTAAAATTTGTGGTGTGAATCAGAACCTACCAAGTTGATATATTGAATATCGGCCAATATATTACCGATTTGGGGGCATTGTGCAATTTTATTGATGTACTAGGAAATATTAATATCAGAAGGCCTGATGACATTTTATCCATTTTTAGATGTCATGGGTTCAAACAACGAAATTAGCTTTTATGTGATGTAGCAATATGACTATGTACACCCTCAGACTCCACAGCACGGGAAGTGCCATTTTTGGTTGGTACCTTATAGTAATTATATGCATAAATTTATAATTCAAAGCAATGAGCAAAATTCAAAAAATGTATGAAAATTTCTGTGTTTAGAAAGGAGGAAGGTAATGCCAGTGCCGCTGCTAAGTGTAAGAGGATTCACTTGGAAGTATCATAACAGCCATTGGACATGTCTTAACTCATGTTCATGCTTATAGCATTTGCAATTGCGAATTTTGATGCAAAATGAATTGTCCTATGAAACTTATGGTCTTAATTGCCTTATATATTCCCGACGTCTCTTATCAAAACCCGGGAAATAATTGAACCAATGCCTACTTTCTCCCTCCCTCTAAATTTTGAGGTCAGTCTTGCTTGTTTGTCCTTTTGGAGCCTACAACATGTACATATTAGTGAAGTGGTTGAGATAATGTGACTTAGGTATGTTTATTGTATCTAAAGAGCAAGGTTGCCATCTCTCTCTCTCTCTCTCTCTCTTATTATTGGATTTTGTTGCTGCTGCATTTATTTTCCTTTCATTTACTCTCCTCACTATCCATTTTTGCAAACCTGAACACATCAAAAATCCCTTTTTGGACAAGGAAGTAGGAGTTTGCTGAAGCTAATCAGTTTCTTATTGTGCAAGTATCCCTTAGCTTCAATAGGCTACTTATTGTGCACTATTGTTTGCAAGTTGCTCCCTCAAATCCATGGGATGCATGCATCTCTCTCCTGCTTTTGGTGTACTGAGTTACTTGCATCTCACAATTGACACATGCATGTGCATTTTTTTTGTTTTCCTTCACTTTATTTTATCTTCTTCTTCCCTTGTTTTCTCTTTATGTTTGGGTGGTCTCGATTTTGTTTTGAATGATGCTAATAGTTCATTTGCTACTATCTAATTATTGTACATAGCATGGATCACTTGCAGTTTGCACTTGGATGTTTGTGCTAAATGTGATTAGTAATGGTGAATCATGTAGTAGATGGTTATTTAGTTTAATCCGTCTAAGCATTGCTGCAGCAGGTTCATAGATAGTGTTTTTAAGAAGCTGCTTACTTTTGATTTAAGTGTTCAAATCCATTCTATTGGTTAGTTTGCAGACAACTGCTAATTATGGCCTTCCATGGGCGTCTATTTCTTATGCAGTGACTGTCTATGTGAAGTGCTTCAAACATTCAGTCAAGATGTTAAATGCTAATTGTACTGCAGGTTAGAATCTGCAGAGAAAAGTCAACTAGCCATGTGTATGCTATGAAGAAACTTAAGAAATCAGAGATGCTTCGTAGAGGGCAGGTATGCATTTTATTTGGCTCTTGAGTCAATTGCCCAAGAACCTCCTTTACGGCTTTGTTCAGGGTTCAAGTTTGCCTCCTGTTCTTGCAGGTTGAGCATGTGAAAGCTGAAAGAAACCTACTTGCAGAGGTTGACAGCAATTGCATTGTCAAACTTTATTGTTCCTTTCAAGATGAGGAGTTTCTGTACCTTATCATGGAATATCTGCCTGGTGGAGATATGATGACTTTACTGATGCGTAAGGATACATTGACTGAAGATGAGGCGAGGTTTTACGTTGCTGAAACTGTCCTGGCTATAGAGTCCATCCATAAGCATAACTATATTCACAGGTCTTTTCAACAGCTCTTTGATTCTCTCTGATGTTTGATGACTAACATTGACATATTTATCACATGTTATGACAAAGAAAAATCTTTGCAATACATGTTACAGGGATATTAAACCTGACAACTTGCTGCTTGATCGATATGGTCACATGAAATTGTCAGATTTTGGATTATGTAAACCATTGGACTGCAGTGAGCTCCAGGAAAAAGATTTTTCTGTTGGAAACAACTTCAGTGGGGCTCTTCAAAGTGATGGACGGCCAGTGCCACCAAAACGTTCTCAACAGGAGCAATTGCAGCATTGGCAGATGAACAGGAGAATGCTTGTAAGGATTACAATATTTGATTGAAATTGCTTGTTACAGTTACGCCTGTTATTGATGAGCCTGTTCACTATTGAACCCCCCAAAAGTAAAAAAATAAAAAAGAAGAAAAGACACCAAAATAAGTGAAAATTGAAAGGAAAATAGAACAATTCAGAAGCCTTTGATGGTATTAATCATATTCGTGATAGACCTATTGCTGTAACATTGGTAAATCCAAGTTTACTATCTTCATTTTTAGCATGCACTAGAAAATATCTGGGGGATGTGGCTGAATGAGTTGATTGTCTCATTGGTGGTTCATGTCATATTTGCAGTTTTATTTCTCTTTCGTATAGGTGACTTTGTGTTGAAATAATGCAGGCTTATTCTACCGTTGGTACACCAGACTATATTGCCCCTGAGGTTTTGCTGAAGAAAGGTTATGGGATGGAGTGTGATTGGTTAGTATCTACATATGCCCCTTCTTTGCTGCCTCTTTAAATATTTTTAGTGTTCCCAGCTTAATTTGTTTTCACACACAGGTGGTCTCTAGGCGCTATTCTATATGAAATGCTTGTAGGATATCCACCATTTTATTCAGATGAACCCATGTCAACTTGTAGGAAGGTAAGCTTGATATACTTCTAGTTCTCTACTCTGATGGTGATTTCTGATGTTCCATGTGAGGAAATTTGGATTAGGTCTTCAGTAAATTTCACAGTTTGGGTTTGATAATACCAATAATTCATCAGTTTTACGTTTCACAAATTTTCTTTGTTACATATTTACTTCATTACACATTGTTTCTATGTTACTGTTGAGGATATATGCTGCCAGATGAGTTTACAACTGAACATCATGGCATGCTTTATTGTAGGGATACTGGAGTTATTTGTAATTGTGTTAAATGATGTCAGTGGTGCTTTAACATCCACAATAGTGAAATGACTTTATTTTTGGAATCATAAGTCTCTGCCTACCAAGGCTACCCTAAAAAAAAAGCTGGAGTTGTGGTGCTGGCTTGTATGCCTTGTAATCTTTCCTTTTTTCTTCCTACTTGTTCATTCCCTTATTGCTAATTTGCTTCTCACAGGTACTGCAGTTTTTCCATATCTTACTGTGGCAAATGGTGGGTTGCATGCTTACTATCTTCATGATGATTAAGCCACATGCATAGAAACAAATATTGGCCTGTACATGTTGGGAAAATAGGTGCAATATATACTAGGCCGATTCATGCTGATGGTCTCATATTGCTGTCATATTGACTGATGCAGACAACAAATTGTCCCTTAAGGGATGAAATTACCAATACACAGGATATCTATTCTTCCAGCTGCAGTACAACATAAATTTAGAGATGATATTTTGTCAAACAAAAAACTGAAAAGAAGAAAGATTGCAGGGAAGCTCAGATAAAAGAAATTCAGACCCATACGTAATTGAAAGCTCAATATTTCTTCAATTTCTTTTTGTTTAAAATGAGATAGAACTCCATAGAATAATGGTCATCAGAGTGATGCGGGTCTCAGGGCCTGTCTAGAAGGACTGAGAATGAGAAGATAAAAAGAGAAGAGAGAGGACTGAGAAGGTGCAAAATGAAATGAGATTTTGTTCAATATTATCCAATCCTTTATATGGCTCCCTTTTGGCTTGATTTACCAATTTTCCATTCCTGTTGATTTAATTGACAAGCAATACAATGGCTAAATACCATTCCACTGACTGAGCGACGCCCAATGAAACAATATTCCATTTTCATTTCATTTCTTGTTGTCCTAACCTTAAAATGAATGTATATATGATTGTTTTTCATTTATAACATGAAAATAGATGTGTAGCATAGCATATTAGTAATATGCAAGCAAATCATTTTTTTTCTCCCATCTGTGAGCCCAGAATTCCCTTTCCCATTTGTGATTGCAGGTGTAGGTGAATGAAAAGAAAAAAAGCTGGGCTCCGCCAATGGGAGGTGGGAATGCCTAGAGTGAGAGAACAACCCAAGAAAATCCCATGCATCGAGATCGCAGGTTGGATCATGGGGATTGTGAGAACAAATATTCTACATCCCAGTGGACTATAATTAGAGATACGATTGTTTTTGGTACAGAAGTTCATATAGAATGGGGAATGTCCTACCTTAGAGTGCATCTGAACTATTGACTTAGTAATTGAAATAACCAATTAGATTTAAGACGAAACCTTAAAATTGACCATTGATCCAATTTTAGTATCTTTATAGGATAAACTTTAATAGAGAACTTAGAGTAATGACAGCAAGTGATTAAGTACTGTAGCTCTTCATTTTAAATTATTAACTTTTGAGATATAGAATATGAAGAAGGTGAAATTGATTCAAGCACCGATGGAATCTATAAGCGTTGACTAAAATCCAATTTGACTTTGAAATAAGTGAATCTTTCCTAGATGGCAATAGTCTAGTATCCAAAAGTATTAGTAGCTTATGCCTCACAAAATACATGTTCCATTTGGGGAGAAGTTTTTTCCGCATTAGCCGATCTATTTTTAAAATATCATTAAGGAGGATGATAATTCAAATAAAAAACATAAGCTTGCTCTTTGAAACTCTTGTTAATGCTTTTGTGACCAAAACAAGATCTTTTGGGGTTCTTTTGGGTTTAGTTGCTAAACTATATTTAATACTTTATGTCTATAAAATGCCTAAAAGATAAAGCCAACTTAGTTTTCTTCATCAATTTCTGTTTCACATAGTTTGGCACCCATGAGTTCCATTCTTCCACTAAAAAATCTTTTAGCACCCACAACCCTTTTGTTGCAAAGATTGCTGTGTTGTACAAAATCTTGAAGTTCCAAGTCAAGTAATCTATATGACACCTCATTTTTATTATATATAACAATAAACATATAAATTATTCATGCATAATAAATTAACTTATAAATAAAAGATTTGTCCAAGTGACAATTTTAAATTCAATTAAAATTACTTAAAAATAACAACAAATTCTTACATTTCATTAAGTTGGGTCTGACCTATATAAATCCGCTTTTGCCATTCTACTAGATTTAGTGTAAAATCCTACCAAAGTATGAGCAATTTAAATCATTTTTATCAACTTAGTTTAAATTTTTCTAGGTCTATCTTTTCTTTTTTTTTTCCTTCCAACTAAAATTAGTTGACCTTTCCTCATGGTTGCTTCATTTGACCCATTGGTTAAGTGTCTGACCACTGCACTTCTTTTCCTTATGTTAACTTTTAAAGGTATAAATTCTAAAATTTTATTAATATCATCATTATTTATCTTATATTTTAGTGTGACTCTATCAGTTCATGTTAGTATTCTTATCTTTGTAATGCTTACCTTTTGTACATTTTATTATTTGATTTGCTAGCATTCTAATCTATGAAATATAACAATCTTATAAATGTCTTACAAAAATTTTTCTTTCATTTTAGATGTTTTGTTTTCTATTTTAACCAACCCGTATTAAATTTATGTGTGATGCCATTATGAATCATCTCTGTATTTTCTTCAATTATATTTCTCTGGTAATAAAATGTATTATTTGTAGGAATATCTCAATCATTAAATTTTATTAATATATTAGTTTGTCTAAAATTTCTAAAATTATACTTTACATACTTGATTTTACTTCAACTTATCTTATTCCATTTAGATTTAAAAGCCTCATTCCAACATTTTAATTTATTTATAATAATGCTCTAGTTTCATCTATTAAAACAGTATCATATGCAAATAACATATACTGTGCTTTATCATGTCCATCTCTCATAAGTTTATCCATAATTAAGGTAAATAGGTAAGGACTTGAGTAAATCATCGATTCATTCCAATTCTAATAGATAAATCTTATATATTTTCTTTGATAGTTTTAATTAGTGTTCCTTTTATAAATATCTTTGAATATATTTTCTCGTCACTAACTTCTAGATTTAAGTATTCTATTATATTTTTATTGTTTATTGGAATAACTCCGTTATCTTTCATTTATTCTCGTCATTTACTAACATTCAATTATTTTCATTTGTTATACATCTAATACAACTTCAATCCTTGCTCTTGTCACTTGCTGTAGCCAATATGTATGTCTTTCTCCCCCTCTTTGGATTCGTGACTTAGTGTACGTTGCATCATATGCTCTAGACTAAACTTCACTTAACACTTTTGCTAGTTCTTTTGTCTCTTTATATGTTTTTTTAGAAAATTCATTGGTCTTGCAAAATTACCTAATTCTTACATCACTCTCTTTTCTTCTTTCTTTATTACCTTTTGGACATCTTCATCCCACCACCAATCTTCCTATCACTAACTCCTTTTCCTTTTGATTCTCCTAAGAAAATCCTCAAAACGTAAAGCATGCTTATGGATAAAAATATTAGTATTGATATCGGTTGTAGTCATGTCAGTATCAGGCATATCGGACAATACGTATCTGTATCGAATATATTAAATAAAATTTTTTTAAAAAATTTTAAGCTAATAGGACTGTATCGGTTGATATATCGGCTACATATTGGCCATATTTGTCAATATAGAAATATATTGCGATATTGTCATAGTCTTGGAAAATATAGATATCGAGAGGCCTTAATATTAATACATATCAGCTGATACGTATCAACTGATATTTCCATCAATGCATGCAGGGCATTGAATCCAAACATGTTGCCTACAATGGATGTAAACATGTTCTTCCTTTGCCACCCTTAAATAAATTTGCTATTTACACCATACATTGTATGCATCATCTTTGTCTCCACTACCTTGATGTCTTTTCTTTTTATCTCTAAACTCTATTATGTGTTTTCATTTAAAGTTTCACTATCTTGTTCACTAACACTTAGAAGCTCCAATCTTTCTCCAGTTTTTTGTTATAATCGTTCCCCATTTTTTAATTCTTTTATGAGTGCATCTAAAATGGTAGAAGTCTATGTTGATTAGCCACATTATGTTTAGAAATGAGTTGTCATCCTTGCAATAAATCCTATTTGATTTTCTTGTTGGAAAGAAATATATTTGATTAGTATTTAAGTCAACCCTTAAAAGGGATTTGGTGTTCAGCTCTTTTCCTAAAACAAGTAGTAATTATTATATAAGGTCATAGAGGATGGAAAACTCTAAAATCTTATCCTTGAATTATTTTAATCACCAAAATCAAAACCTCACGTACTCATTTGAATACACCGTTATCATTTGTGTATGCTCAATTAAATCTCTTTCTGAAAAAAACACTCACATCTACACTTATCTTCTTCATCACACCATTCAAATTATCTCAAAATTAGTTTCTGATATTTTTTGATAAGCTTACTTGTGGAGCATAGGCACTGATAACGTTTATTTTTCTTACCCTAAGACCAATATAATATATATTATTCTCTCTCCTAAGCATACAACATCTTCTACATTATCTGTAAAATTTTCATCCACTGTAATACCTTTCCAATTTTTGTTTTTGGCATTTCATGTTTACCACACTTTATATAACTCGTCTTTTTGATTTCTCTTGATTTTTCTCCTTCCTTTGTAGTTTCTTGTAAATAAATTATATTAATTTTTCTTCCAAACATAGTATCTACTACTTCCATACTTTTTCTAGTACGGGATACTATATTTCTTGTAGCCAGTCGAATTTTACTCTTTTGGACTATTTTCATAACTTGCCCACTCATCCATCTTTACTTCATGTTCGAGTGGCAAAATTTTGTGTTGCAGCAGGGCGATGATGTAAAACAGATTAAATAATAAAGGATTTTGAAGAAGTTTTTCATTGGATGTTAGCTGTATATTGCAACCCTTCTATAATGATGGTGTTGAGAAGAAAGAGATGGGGATATAAGTAAATGACTTTATATTTGTGTTTATAAAACATGATAAGTGGAATACAAGAAAATATAGTAGAGGGTAAAATTGATGCAGATAGCATATTTAAAGAAAATAAATAAAGAAAAGCCAATACAGTAAAACCTATC
>JAOVVI020007364.1:0-14914 GCA_028571085.2 Nepenthes alata | reverse complement strand
GAGACGGCCACCACTAGCTCTACAGCTCTGTCTCTGTAAAGGGCATGAAGAGAATGTGAAAGAAGGAAATTTTGTTGATTTATTGACCGTGGAATTAGGAGCAAACTTGCATGTTACAATGCAATCTTGATTGAATTTTCCGTTTTAATGTCAAAGTCTAAAGTTCTGTTAAATGAAGCACTCGAATGGTGGCTAAATGAGGTGAAGGACTTTAGTGGGTGGACGAGCTCTCTTGTTATGTGGGTCTATGTTGCATTTGCTGATTAGATTTCACTTGGTTTGACTATGTAAGAGCACCATTGTAAGTTCATCTTTATTGATGATAATTGAGTAATTAGAATTGCATTTGAATGTTTTAGGTTATACAACCTATTTCATAAGTTCATTTGGGACATTGTTTTTTCAAAAATTATGAAAAAACGATGATGATTCTTAAAATTTAAATTTTAAAATTTATTATTATTTTATACTTTTACATTTTGTCGTGTAATTTGTTTGAAAATGAAGTTTAAAAGAAATAAAATAAGTATTTGTCATTTATATAAAGTCTCTAGCATTGATCGAGTCTAACTCAAATCCGTAATGAATCGAAATTTGATGAATTCTTCATTGAACTTTGCTTTGTTGTTTTTTGAATTATTTTTACGCGCCCACATAAAAAAAATCAAAACCCTCAAACGTCTTTCATCACCAACCCTCCCATTTCCACTTTCAAGAGTCCTCTTGTCTCTCGCTGTCTACTTCTGCTCACTTTTTCTCTCTCTACACCGTCGAGGGAACATGGAAGATCAGAAGATCTTAGATCTAGTAAAAGAGCTAGTACATCGCTTACAATCCCAAAATCTACAAAAACCCTCTAAAAACCCTGATTCAATTAACCCTAACCAAGCTCTACGTTATGCAATTCGCATCCTGTCCAGCCGATTGACGCCTTCAATTGCCGCCGACGAAGCCTCTATGGCAGAATCCATCAAGCGCCAACTCGCCACTCAAGGTAAATCCTCCCAAGCCCTTGCTTTTGCCGATCTCTACTCTAAATTCGCTTCGAAAACCGGAACGGGAAGCGTAAACAACAAATGGGCAGTGCTCTATCTACTTAAAGTCATCTCAGAAGATCGGAATATCACGAAAAAACAGTCTATTTCTAGGGTATCTAACAGCGTATTTGTTAATTCGGCGGTTTCGGGGGGTTTGCCAGCGTTATTTGATGGTGAATTGAGTGAAAACTTAAAAAGTTTGTGCAACCGGGAAATGCCCGGGAAGGGTTGGAGTGGCGGGGTCTTGTTGGTATCGAAAGACCCAGAAAATATTCGTGACAAAGCATTTAGGGAGTTTGCTAATTTAGTGAAGGAAGAGAATGACGTTTCTGAAGAAACACTGGTTCGAGATTTATTGTATTCTGCCAGAGGAATTGATGGTAGTAAAGTTAAATTCGATGAAAATGTTGATGGGTACCTGTTGCCCAATTCGATTAAGGTGCCACGAGCTACTAGGGTTATGGTCCGAAAACTTTCTGAATTAGGTTGGTTGTTCAAGAAAGTTTACGGGTATGTATCGGATAGTAAAGCAGAAGATGTTGGAACTGTAGGGCAAGCATTCTGTGCATCTTTGCAGGATGAGCTAACTGAATACCATAAGTTGTTGGCAGTGCTCGATGCACAAGCAATGAACCCAATTCCCCTCGTTTCTGATTCTGCAAGTTCAGGGGATTATCTTTCTTTGAGGAGACTGTCAGTTTGGTTTACAGAACCTATGGTGAAGATGAGGTTAATGGCTGTTTTAGTCGACAGTTGCAAGGTTTTAAAGGGCGGGGCAATGGCTGGGGCGATTCATATGCATGCCCAGCATGGTGACCCGCTGGTTCATGAGTTCATGAGTCGTTTGTTGCGTCGAGTTTGTTCACCGCTTTTTGAGATGGTTAGGAGTTGGGTTTTGGAAGGAGAACTCGAAGATAGATATGCTGAGTTTTTTGTTGTGGGTCAGCCTGTTAAAGCCGAGTCCCTTTGGAGTGAAGGTTATCGTCTTGATGCTAGGATGCTTCCTTCATTCATCTCACAATCTCTTGCCAGCCGCATCTTAAGGACTGGGAAATCCATTAATTTTCTTCGTGTGTGCTGTGAGGATCGTGGTTGGGCCGATGCTGCAACGGAAGCTGCAGCAGCCTCTGGGACAACAACTGGGAAAGGTGGCCTTGGTTATGGTGAAAGTGATGAGCTCGAATTGCTGGTTGTTGAAGCGGCCAAGAGAATAGATAAGCACCTGATGAAAGTTATGTACAACCGGTACAAGTTCAAAGAGCATTGCCTGGCAATCAAGCGGTATTTGCTTCTCGGGCAAGGCGATTTTGTTCAGTATCTGATGGATAAAGTTGGTCCTGAGCTCTCAGAGCCTGCTAACACTATTAGTACATTTAAGCTAGCCGGTTTGCTTGAGACAGCAGTTCAATCATCTAATGCTCAGTATGATGATCATGACATTCTCGATAGATTGAGGGTCAAGATGATGCCACATAACACTGGAGATAGGGGGTGGGATATGTTCTCGTTAGAGTATGAGGCCAGAGTCCCTCTAAACACTGTGTTCACGGAATCTGTAATGGAAAGATATCTGAGAATTTTTAATTTCCTATGGAAGCTTAGGCGAGTCGAGCATGCATTAATTCGTGCTTGGAAGACGATGAAGCCGAACTGTATTACTTCTCATTCATTTATTAAGCTGCAACAGACGGTCAAGATGCAGTTGCTTTCTACTTTAAGAAGGTGCCAAGTTCTCTGGGATGAGATGAATCATTTCATCTCGAATTTGCAATACTACATCATGTTTGAAGTTTTGGAGGTTTCGTGGTCTAACTTCTCGAATGAAATGGAAGTAGCTAAGGATCTTGATGACCTACTTTCTGCTCATGAAAAGTATCTCCATTCTATCGTGGAAAAGTCTCTTCTTGGAGAACGATCTCGGAGTCTCTATGAGACACTATTCGTTTTATTCGATCACATATTGCGGTTCCGAAGTCTTGCAGATAGGCTATACGAAGGCATTCACGAGTTGCAAATGAGGTATTCATCTTTCTTTTTGTCGATACCGTTTGGGTTGCATGTATTCTAACACATGAAACTAACATGAGACAGGACACCAACTTGTTGGCACTAGTTTTGTTTAAATGAGGACATGTCATGTTTCGTACACGTTAACTACAATTTATAGTTTATTTTTAATTATGAAAATATAATTGATTAATAACATTACTTTATAATGAATAAGTAATAGCAAATGCATGATTTTTGTTCCGTCAAATCAAAATTTTGCAAGAAAAATTTTGCAACTGAGCCGATACAAAGAAGCTGTGATATTACATCCTTATGATAAAAAAAATAAGACAATGTGAGCTTAGAGTTGTACTTTTACTAATTCATAAACTCATAAATCACAAACTCATAACATGAAGTTAAAAAGAATAAATAATAAAATATTCCGGAGTATGTTGGCCAAGTCTAAGCATATAATGATACATAAATTCAGCAGATAGTGTAAGCTGATTCTTAGCTTATATTTGTAGGGAATCAGAAATAGAGAACCAGGGGGGCTGTTCCTCACCCGTAAGGTGCAGCCCATTTGCCTCCAACCCGAGGCTGCTGGATATAAATCCAAGGCCAAGGTTTATTTCATTATTTTTGAAAAAAAGAAATCCTTTACAACTTTTTCCAAAAAATAAAATACATGGGCTATTAGAGTTGTATTGAATGACCTTAGACCCAAGGTAAAGAGGCTGCGCTTCACCCCGGATGTGCATCCTCCCAAACTCGGGAAATGGGTAGCTATATCATTCCTTTTCTACTCTGGCAAAACAAACACAAGCATAATCGACGTTTCACCACTTACATATGTTGAATCATATCTTCCCTTCATGATATATAGGTCGATCAACTCTCAAAAACAAAGAGGAGAATCCTCGGAACCTGGATCGTGGGTGACCGACGGCAAGAAGGCCTTAACCCAACAAGCCGGTAAATTTCTTAGCCATATGGGAAAGGAGTTGGACGACATTGGAAAGAAGTACTCATCCCTTCTTAAAGGATTCATCGGTCAGCTGCCGGTGCAGCAACACATTGACTTGAAGTTCCTCCTTTTCCGACTCGACTTCACTGAGTTTTACACTCGTTCGCATGTTGTCCTATGAAAAGATTCAAGTTTTTTGTGTAGGATTTGTGTGTGAAGAGGACGTTTCTGCATGGAAGGAAAGAAGTTTCAAGCTGTGAAACCAAAGAAATTGAAGTAGAAAGTGGGGGAAAATTCGCTTAGAATTCATTGTCTGTCTGCTTGAACATTGTATACTTTTATTCAAATCATTGTTGAAATTAATGGAAAATTGTTGGCCAAATTACTGTTTAGATTGATTGTTAGCAACTTGTTGTAAAGATTAGTAATTTCATAAAAACAAAGAATAAAAAATTAATATCCTTTATAAATATATATATTATTGGGTTTTATAAAAACTTTAAACCAAATTATCATTTCTTTCCATAAAGTTTGCAAGCTATTGCTGTGGTGGTAGCTGGATATGATGCGAGCATAAGCCAGAGGGAGAGTCCATCCCAAAAGACCGGTCTAGTAGGAGGGAGAGCCCCCTAACTTATAAGTTAGAGGTTTTTCCTCAAGCTTTCCAATGTGGGACTCACATCATTTCTCCCTCCTTCAACAGCCGCGACCTCGGCGGCTGCATTCTGCGACACTTCACTCGGCGGCTTTCACCCTGCGACACTTCACTCGGCGGCTTTCACTCTGTGACGCTTTACTCCGCACCGGCAACAGGTCAGCCCCTCCGCATGTAGCCTTTTTCGATCAGAATCCTCCGCAGGTAGCCCTCTCTGGGCCGGGACTGCTCTCAATGAAAACACCATTTGATGCGAGCATAAGCCAGAGGGAGAATCCATCCCAAAAGACCGGTTTAGTAGGAGGGAGAGCCCCCTAACTTATAAGTTAAAGGTTTTGCCTCAAACTTTTCAATGTGGGACTTGCATCAGGATAGCAGCAGTGTGTCACCGGTGGAATGTTTTGGGCCGCAAACTCAGTGGTCGATCTGCATCGGTATCTAGATGATTGATTTATAAAATTTCAAAATTGTATAACATTATGGAATTATTATTGTATTTAATTGAGTCATTTTAGAGGTGATTTTATTTGTTGTAATCAATCAACAAAGAGTTCTGAAGCAGTATAATTTGTGTACATTCTTTCTTGTTGGGTTTTTTGGGCTTTTAAATTTGTTTATTGGGGTTTTTATCTTGTCTTCAGATCACTTAGATTATATCTGAGGGTTTATTTTTAATTAATTGATTAATTAATATTATTATTTATAAAATATTAAGAAATTACTTTTTAATTTTTTTATAAGTGTCTAACTAAATATAAAAAATTAATTTTTAAATATATATTTATTATTTTTATTATATTTTTAAAATAATTATCTTATTTTTATTTATTTTATTATAATCAAATGTACTAATGGAGACATTGATTTTAAAAGAGAACTGGCATAATATGGAGCCCATAGAATAATCAACGGAGAGTAAAAAAAAAAAAGGAAATAGAAGGGATTTCTCCAGGATGAGCGAAACGACGTCGGAACGACGTAGGTCCATCTGTACAATCCAATCTTTCGCGCTTCACCCTCGACAATTCCCACCAATTCCAACGCCGTCATTGCGGGTCAGTCACATTCAGGTACAATTTTTTTGGCAATTTTTTGATTTTTTTTCCGTCAATTGAATTTCCAGAGTACTGGAAATTTCAGGAGATTTTTAGTGGAACCAATTCGACGGTTTAAATTCTGGGTAGATTGTCATTCGTGGTCCAAATTCGAGAGATTAGGTTTTCAGTTTGTTCAATTACATTTTTCTTCCTTGTTGGTTGATGTCCCTTCTAAATTTCGATTCTACCTATGGCATCTGCTCACAAGCTTTGAAAATGGTGCTCAAAATTTCTATTTCTTTTATGCAATAAGTACAAACTTGCAAATGCTATAGAAAAAAAAACAACAATTTGCAGCAACTACTTTCAATATATAAGCATTCGGTGCTTAATATTAGTTAACTATGGATATCGACAAATGTAATTGTTCTAGTTTTTGTGGGTTTCAGTTATATGATAATGAATTGTTGCTTGTAGGCACTGATACTGAGAGGATTAGAATTCATTTTCATGGTGGTTGTGCTTGATAGTGGGAAGTCTTTGTGGTGGGCAGGTGGAGCTTGTATAGTTATTGTAGTTGAGTTATGATGCCCCATAGAAACTTGGCCCATAGGTCGTGACACAAGGTTAGACTTATAACTCATCCAAGAGTGGTATCTCAGTGATGGCTTCCACCTAAGCTGCATGGGAAAAGTCCAAAGCTAATCCCAGGGAATTGTGAAACTTCATAGGATTTTTTTGTCTAGGTGCAGGTAGTCTACATATTCACAAATTTGTCTATTTCATCAAACCACTCTCCGAAACAGTGCCCAGATTGATATGTCTTTCGTGCAGGTCGGAACTTGCCCGATAAGAAATTTCACAACATTAGGACTGTCATAGTTCTTGCTGCTGTTCACCGGTGCTTCTGTCACCTGTTCTCTTGCCATTAGGTCAGGAACTTCCTTGACCTCTTGGTACTGGGCAGGGGTCAGCCCTCAATTCAATCATTAAGTCCCTATTCTATGGAATGACTCACTCTATGAAAACTATTGATTACACGTGACTAGTAAATTGATCAACTATTGTTATGATTTGGGCACTAACTAGTGTGCATTCTGCCCTACCTAGCTTGGATGAAGGAAACTATGTTGAATTCAAAGGAATGAGTTTTATATGTTTGGTTGGCATAATTCAAAAGGAATTGGCAAGAACCCCTTTTTGAGCCTGCCATTTTGCTTCTATCTATTTTGTGTAATTCGGATGGAAAGGAAAAGTACTTGGCATTATAATTGATAAAAATATCGACTAATATGTATTAGTATTAAGAGGTTCTGATGCCGGGTAATCAGCCCGGTAGGCCACAGATGTATCAGCCCCTTTTGATTGCTCCGCTTCGTTTTTTGAAGTTTAAATCTATACGTTTCAAACACACTCAAATTTTTTAAGAAGGCTAAATCTATATGTTTTATAGATACATATAATATGCATAGATCAAAAGTTATGGAATATTTTTTAATAACATATAAGGATATCAAGATCAATTTGGATAAAATAGACTAAAATATCTCAAATAAGTAAATAGATGATTAAATATTATCAAACTTTTGTTTATATCTCATTTTTTATGTGGGTACCTGATAAAAATTGCTTCCCACATCAAATACCGATATTTTCTTCTAAATGATTATGAAACAATAGTTTTCTATGGTTAATTGATGTTGAAATAGAAAATCTGGCTTGCCGTGTCATAAGAAATGCATCATGCATGATAAACTCCTATTCTATTCCCTTTCTAGATTACTCCTTTCATGTATAGATATATATAATGTGCTGTTGATTACAGGGATGCTTGATTCAACGATGCAAATATAAGTCAAAAAGAGATTAGTCACTCCACCGATACTTTGCCTACAGAAAGAGGATACTTTGTTACCCAAAACAGCTGAATTGGGAGACTATTTATTCCCAAGATGAATGCTATCTTCCTTGCCCCATCGTTCATCTTCTCATCGACTTCCCCTCTGTCACCACCCTACATTGGATTACTAACCCTTTCTACTTGTCCCAACCGTTATTGCTATATGGGCAATCGGCTTTCTTCATCTTCTCTTCTGTCCTCATCTAACCAATCTCAATTGTTGCATTCTCGTCGATTGCCAGTTTTTGCTACACTTAACCCTGATGAAGGGGTCGTTGCTGTCGTAGATTTCAAAGATTTAGCTGAGAAAGATTGGTCAATTCTCGATACCGATGAGACGAACTCTAAGGAAGAGCGTGAAAGAAAGTGGGATCGAGTAATTTCTGTTGGAAATATTGGGGAGACATCGAAAGTCTTGGTTTCTTTAGGTTCAGATGATTTTGTGGATAGGCTTGTTGATACTTCACCATGCCAGTTTTTGCTTGTTGTTCATGACTCATTGTTTTTGTTGGCTGGCATAAAAGAAAGGCACGACAAAGTGAAGTGTTGGCAGGGAGAATTGATTTATGTTCCTGAAAAATGGACACCGTTTGATGCTGTTTTCCTTTATTTCTTGCCTGCTTTGCCATTCAAGCTTGATGAGGTCTTTGGTGCACTTTCCAATCGCTGTTCCCCAGGTAAAATTTGCTGTTAAAGTGTCACCTTTGGAACATTTTTTATTGACGTGACCTCCATCCATTCATCCATTCTTCTATCCCCGTATAGGCTTGCTAGTATAAATGAATAAATGAGATATTATCAAGAGTGTTTCAGGATTGGCTAAATGATGTCTTTTGACGCCATTCTCTTTCTATATCATCGTTGTTTTATTTGAATTTGTGTGAATGCATCCACATAACTACTTAGAAATCCACCATCTCAAAAACATAAAAATAAAAAATAAAAAATAAAATACAATGTAAAACATGTTGATCGATCTCTTTTTCTTTATTTTTTTCTATTGAGTGCGCCACATAATGGGTGTTATGTCTTCATTATCAGTGAAATTGTAATAATTTTGTAATATAGATAGTGTTGCTCTTCAAAAATATCACTCACTGTGAAACAAATATTGATTTTTCATGATGATTTTTATAAATTCATTTTACATACCGACCCATTGAAAAGAAAATCCTGGATCCTCCCCGGCTGTGCATGGCATCAATGTTTTCCACCATAGCTGGATCCCACTCAGATTCTGCTGTTCATAGAGTAACAATGTCTGTAAAAATTCTCCCCGAACACAAATTTTCATCAAAGTGATGGCCGTGTCACAAGAAATATTGACCTCGACCTCCTGTTTTCAACCTGCCCTTCCTGAATCAATTGTTTCAATTCGCCTTCTTATTCTGGAGTCATGCTGAAAATTTTATGCAGGCGCAAGAGTAGTCATCAGCCATCTCGAGGGAAAGCAAGCTTTAGAGAATCAACGGCTGCAATACCCCGACATCGTCGTCTCCAACTTACCTGATAAGATGATTTTGGAGAAAGTTGCAAATGATCATTCCTTTGTGATAAATGAATTTGTGGATGAGCCTGGATTTTTCCTTGCAGCTCTTGAGCTGAAAGCTTGAAGATTGCTTTGTTGTATCTGATTCAGATTCATGAAAGTGCCAGATTGCAATTCCCACGTATAACTTTTTTTGCCGCAAAATCATGTCATCCTGTTGGGTGTCGGGCACCTATCGAAATATCTGTATTAGTCACGGCCTTACAAGTGTTGGCAGCGTGGTTTCCAATCAAGGATGAAGTATCGGTATTGATTGTAACTGTATTAACATCAATCATAGTGAGCTATGCATTTTGGTATCGGACAATTAGTAGTAAAGGGGTTTTTTTTTTGAATTGAAATCTGTCAAAGAAATATTGGCGGATATATCAAAAGATATCAATTATATCTTTTATTATATCATTAATATAGTGATATATTATAATTTTATTGCTGTATCAAAGCTACCGGGAAAGGTTTGATATTGATATAAATTAGACAGTATCTAATATATCGTCCAATACTTAATTCTATATAGTTATATTGATACTGCAATATGTCATTTATGCGAGCAACATGATTTTTTCTCGATATCAGAAAATAGTAAAAGAATATGTGAGTTAATTGTTGTTTGAGAAAAAAAATGATGGCATAGATATTAGGAAATTTATTTATTTTTTTGGAAGATATTGGTTAATCGAGTGAAATGTAAAAAGTGGATTTGTATAGTAAAAATGTTAAAATGGAGTTTGGGTTGAATATATGTCGAATTTAGAATAAAATTTATAATCACAAAATCAGATTCGTGATAGTTGAGATTTTGTGTCAATGTATTAATATTTTTTTTATTTTAATTAATTTTATTTAAAAATTTGTATTTATATAAAAGTATTACAAATATAAAATATTTTTTAAAATATAATATTTAGATTAAAATATGATAAATTATTAAATAAAATTTATATCCCACAAAACAATAATTTATTAAATCGAATTCGAGTGTAGGATCTTTGCATAAAAAAAGTATAAATCTCACAAAATAATGATTTATTAATATAATTTTTAATATTTAATATTTATTTAAAATAAATTAATACAGTTAGAAAAAATTAAAATTTAGATTTGGCTAAACTTGTGACCGTGCTAGGCCTAAATAATAAATTGGTATGATATTTTTTATTATATCTATTTATAATATTTATATATATTATTTATCTTTATAAAATTTTATATCAGTTAGACAGGAGTGACTAATCGGTTCAATTTAAATTATATTAAAATTAAGTAATAAAATAAAAAAATTGAAATTATAATATATTATTAAAATATAAATTAAATTTTTATTATTTAATTTGCTGATATTTACGGTAATAAGTTAGTTTAATTAATGGGATGATCTCAACATGTCCCAAATTTCTGTCGTAAAAGTTGACAAAACTTTGTCCATTTATTTTTCTTAAAGTCTATTATTTTAAAATTTAAGAAAATTATTATTGAAAATTATAAATTCAAAATTTTGCAAATATAGTTTTAAAATATCTAAATTAGGTAGAAGTTATGATAATATATAATTAAATTTATTATTATTGGATGTAAAAAGATCACAAGAATATTTATATGAACAGAATTGACTAATTATTTAGTTTTTTTTTTGTCATGAAAACTATATAATTCAAATCGTTTTTGATGGGTATACTATAGTTGGGTTGGCCCAACAGTCAAAGAAGGCCCAAATAACCTATTGGACGGTTAACTCTAATGTTGGTCCAACAGGAGGTAAATGCTCAAATCCGGAAATGCCCAAAACGCTTCCTCGACGGTCAACGTCATCGTTGATCGTCGAGAGCAAGCAGACGACCAACTCACGTGTAGGGCGATCAACCCGAGCGTTGACTGGAAGTACTGTAGTAGCAGGCCCAAAAGGAGATAAACCTGCTACGGGTCAGGCCCAATTTGACAGGCAATCTAGTACACGAAAAGCAACGATCCTTTCATGATTACACGATTTCCTAAAAGCTGATCTTCTTCAAAAGGGCGGCAATGAACTCAACGTCAACGTTGGAGTCAAAACGGTCAAAAGAGCATGAAAGAGATCAGATAATTTGAATATCTGTTGCACTGTTCAGAAGGAAAAGGATACATCAAATTACGTTTGTTATGCCCACCAACTCAGAGAAGGCCGCTATTGTAAGACCAGAATCTCATGCTATCCATATAAGCTTGAAGTCTTCATTCTAAAAGATAAGCTCTAAAATAACACACAAAAACTGAAGCTCTGATATACGCTCTAAAATAAGGCTCTAAAACAGAAGCTCTCAAACACACTCTCTAACTTGCCTTCAAGAGAATATTCAGAATGCACTTTTTGGAGCAGCAAAAAGTCCAAGAGATCCGCTAACGCCACTTCAGCAGACCCAAGGCTGGAGAAGATATGGAACCGCGTCTTCAAAGACGACAAACGTACCGCCAACGTCAACAGATCTCCCTTGACGACGGAGATCTTGAACCATCCTATGCCGGTGAAGTTCAAGATGCAGCCCTTGACTCTTACGATGGGAGTGAGAATCCTGTCGACCATCTCGCCCACTTCTGCACCCATCTGGGTCTACAGGGGGTGGACGACACAGCCATGTGTCACTGCTTCCCCCTCACATTAAAAGGTGATGCCCGCATCTAGTCCCATCATCTCCCTCCAGACTCGATCCGAAGTTTCCAGGAGCTTGTAGATCTCTTCTTATTTCAGTACGCCTCCAGCCGTAGGGAGGAAAAACAGCTGTGGCATCTGTCGCATATCAAGTAGAAAAACGGAGAGAATCCACGGAGATTTCTAGATCGTTTCATAGTAGAAGCCAGGCGGATCCCCTAACTCATGGAGGAAATGAAACTGGGCAGTTTCATTTCGGCACTGGCGCACGGGGAGTTCTTTAGGCACCTGGCGCACAAGAATCCACAGACCTTTCGGGAAGCAGAGGCCATCACCAGGGCCTATGCGGCCGCTGATGAGGCAAACGAGGCAAAGCGTCCAGATCGACCAGAAGGAAAGAGGAAGTACAACAGTGGTGGTGATTACTCCCACCAAAAACGCCACAGTGCTGGACCACCAGAGCGCAAGAACCATGGACCCAACAGCGAGACACCCTTAACTGATACACGCTCGAACGTCCTTATGGAAATTCGTGGGGAGAAGTTCATTCAGTGGCCGAAACCACTTAAGTAGGCGAAGGGAGGAAATCCGGCCAAGTACTGTGATTTTCACCGATCTCTCGGGCAATCCACGGAGGACTGTAGGACTCTTCAAAATGAGATCGAGGAGCTCATCAGGAGGGGCCACCTCACCAGGTTCGTCAAGGGCCCCGGTCAAAGATCTGGCAACACAGGTGAGAAAGCATAAGGAGCCTCACCTCCACGGAACCGGGTCACGGCAGGAGTGGTTAACATGATCACCACCCGACCAGTAAAGACTCCAGCGGACAACAGGGACCAGCATGCAGGGAGGAAGAAGCAGCGCACTACTTGCAACGTCATTAGTTTTAGTGACGATGACTTAACGCATGTAGTTTCCCCCCATGTAGACCCCCTAGTTGTATCAGCACTCGTTTCTGACGGTAGCATCGACTACCAGATGAAACGTGTACTTATTGACAATGGAAGTTCGTGTGATTTACTTTACCTCGATGCATTCTTTAAACTTGGTTTGAAAAAGAACCAACTAAAATCTGCTGAAGGGTCATTGTATGGCCTCGACAATGAACCAGTGCCCGTTCAAGGGACGATCAGACTTGAAGTCACCCTAGGAACATACCCAAGGACCGCAAGTCGTACACTCACCTTCTTGGTAGTCGACTTGCCCTCCGTGTACAACGTAATACTAGGCCGGACAAGTCTAACAGCGTTCGGGGATGTAACTTCAATACCACACCTTAAAATAAAATTTTCAACGCCATACGGCGTAGGCGAGTGCTGGGTGACCAAGCCACTGGGCGAACATGTTATATGTCCAAAATCGATCCTTACGACAACGCCAAAACGATGGGAGAACTTGATCATCGAAACGAAACAACTTTGCAACAAGCGCAATCTGGTGAGGCAACCAACTTTGTCCCACTAAACCTGGACGATCCAGAAAGGTGCGTAGGAATCGGCAGCTCACTCACAGGCACGCTACGCGAAGAACTGATCTCGTTCCTGCGGCAGAATGCCGACACTTTGCATGGAATTCGGCTGACATGTCCGGGATTCCTGACCGAATAATGGTCCACAAGCTGGGCCTCAACCCAGATCGGAAACCTGTCAGGCATAAGCGGAGGAACCACTCCGTGGAAAAGATGATCGCCATCCGAGAAAAAGTAAAGAAACTACTGGAGGCCAGGTTCATCAGGGAGGTTCAGTACCCTGATTGGCTCTCCAACGTCATCTTGGTAAAGAAAAGCAACGGAAAGTGGAGAATGTGTATCGATTTCACCGACGTTAACAAAGCTTGCCCAAAAGATAGCTTTCCTTTACCCATAATCGATCTGCTGGTGGACTCGACATCCGGACATGAGCACTTCATGGACGCCTACTCAGGCTACAACTAGATCTGGATGAGTCCGAAGGACGAAGAACATACCTCGTTTATGACAGATCAGGGCACCCATTGCTATAAAGTAAGCCCTTTGGACTGAAGAACGCGGGAGCCATCTACCAGAGGCTGGTGAACAAAATGTTCAAAAAATAGATCGGCCGCAACATTGAAGTCTATGTCGACGACATGCTCGTCAAGAGCAGAGTTATGGGAGACCACATCAATGATCTGGCGGAGTCCTTCACAGTGCTCCGTGAACACCAAATGAAGCTGAATCAGGCCAAGTGTGTCTTCGGGGTGACCTCTGAAAAATTTCTGGGTTTCATCGTCTCGCAACGAGGGATCGAAGCAAACTCGGAGAAGATCAAGGCCCTCACGAACATGACTCCCCCACGAAGCGTAAAAGAGGTCCAGCGACTAACTGGGCGACTGGCGGCCTTGTCCCTCTTCCTAGCGAAGTTTGGCGACAAGTATCAGCCGTTCTTTAAGGCGCTGAGGGGAACGAAATCAAACGGCTTCCAATGGACGCCGGACTACTAGACGGCTTTCGATGAGTTGAAGCGGTGCCTGGCTAGCCCGCCTTTATTAATATTGCCCAAGGTCGGCGAGGAGCTATACCTCTACTTGGCAATGTCAGAGACATCCCTCAGCTCCGTCCTCGTAAGCCAGGGCACTGATACCCAACGGCCGATCTACTACGTGAGCAAAACGTTGATCGGCCCAGAGACGCGCTACCCGAGCACAGAAAAATTGGCCTTAGCCCTGATATTTTCCGCGTGAAAATTGAGGCCCTACTTTCAGGAGCATCGTATCATAGTCCTCGCCGACCAACCTCTAAAGAGCATACTTCAGAAACCCGACGTTTCTGGGTGGTTGGTAATGTGGGCATCGAGTTGGGCGAGTTTGACATTGAATTCATACCCAAGCCTACCATAAAGACGCAGGCTCTGGAAGATTTTATTGTGGAAACCACGACCCCGATCCTCGATGAACAGCCCACAGAGAACGAAGAGCAGCGCTTGGGGGCTCCGGAGTGGATGCTCCACGTAGACGGGTCATCCACCAACACAGGCAGCGGGGCAAGAGTGGTCCTCACGACCCCTGACAGGTTTGAGATGAAATACTCCCTCAAACTCAGCTTCCCAGCAACCAACAATGTCGCCGAATACGAAGACCTGTTGGCTGGGTTAAGATTAGCAAAGGAATGCTAAGCCAAAAGACTGGCTGTCTTTAG
>JAOVVI020007363.1:0-14915 GCA_028571085.2 Nepenthes alata | reverse complement strand
GTGTTCAACCTCTCTTTTCTCGCTCAGTCATCATCTCATTTTTGTGTTGCTCGGACCCGAACATCCGTTACGCAACAATTTTAATAGATGAAGACGGAATTGTTAGAGTCGGTATAAGTTTGTACAAAGCTATTTTACAAAAAAGTTATAAAAGAATTGTGCATAAAGTTTTTCTATTTTTTTTTTTTATTTTCTGATATTTTTGCTGTTGATTCATATTGCAAAATTATTTATTGGAAGCCGAGTGCCGAGTGATTTAGGCATTTAGCTTATGTTTTTTTTCTTGTATTGATACGTTGTGGCATTTACTTTTGTCTTTGCCAACATAAGGATTGCTTGTTTCTTACATTTTTAGCCATGCTTGGTTTGCCTTCTTGCGGGTAAAATAATGTGCTTAAAATCCTGCTCATAGTAGAAGATTACGCCTTTGTGAATCCTGTTAACTTGCAGCTTCCTGCTCTGATTTGTCCCGGGGTTACACTTGTAGTTTCACCCCTTGTATCACTTATCCAAGATCAGATTATGCATCTTTTGCAGGTGACTTTTAATATCTCCCACTTCCTTTGCTGTTCGTGATTGTGTAGACATTTATTTTATAACACTTCTAATTTGAATTCCTTGGCAGGCAAACATACCGGCTGCTTACTTGAGTGCCAATATGGAGTGGTCTGAACAACAAGATATACTTAGGGAACTTTCTTCAGACAATTGTAAATACAAGCTATTATACGTCACACCCGAGAAAGTTGCCAAGTGAGTGTCAATTTGCTTAGGCAACAACAATTATGTTCAATGACATAGCAGTGCAGGGATTGTTTGCAAAAAAAACATATATGTTTCTGCCAAGACATGTAAGCTTGATCTGCAAAATATCAATTTCATGAGCTTATAGTCTGGCAATTTGATTTTCTGTCCTACAATTTTACTACTATTTTCCGTGTCTTTGTGCTTGTCAAGACAAGGGGCTAGAGGATTTGAAAAGACTTGAACTTTAAAGTCTAGATTATCTGGAAGCTTGATCTAAAGTGGATGTGCGACTCCCTTTGATTTGAAGTTTGTGATTGAATAGTAACTAAGTTAATGTGCTTTATGTTATGCAGCTGATTTTGTAGCAGAAGAGTTTCTGGATTCTTTAGATGTTCTTTTGGTGGGGATTGTGAACGTGACACGATTATTATGTTGATGGCCAGGCTTAGTGTTGTAATTGTGTCAAAAAATCTGAGTTTATGATTATTAAACCAGAAGATTGATTTTCTTTTCTTTTTTCCTTTTACCTTGTTCTGCCTCTCCCTGATAAGTAGACTACTCAAGTTCTTTGAGTTGAAAGTCCAATAGAGATAGGTCTGACAAATGAGGTTACAAGAGAAATTGCTTCTCTTGTTTTTAGTGGAGGGATCATTATGGGCTTTGATTTTTGGCCTCGAGGGATATCCATCATCTAGAATCCTGTTTCTTTTAAAGACCACATCCTTACCAACTGCAAGGGTAAAGAAGAGGCGTTAGTCCAGACTTTTCAGCAAATGTTGAGCTTCTTTGTTATCCAATGCAAATCTGACATTTAGGATGATGCATAAGGCTGACATTAAGAATCTTTTCTTTTCCCTTTATGGGTCCTTTTGTTCCTTCCATGAAGTCACCCAAAGCACATTTGCATCAGTAGAACATCTGCAGAGCTTACTGTTTCCATGCCCCTTAGCTTAAATTACTTCTCATCGGGTGCATATTTCAGAAAGAGAGTATTCTCTGGCTAGGGTTAAGTATTATGTTCAAACCTAATCCTTCTTGCCATGAAACAACATGCCTTACACACACACTTTTAATTATATTAATTCTAGTGCTAAGAGCATTTTTACCTTTTGGAAAATTTAGCTCACAATTAACAATGTGAACTTTAGGCAACATTTATTTCATCATCCATGTGTACATTTACATATGTAAGTAGTGCATTTGTGCATAATACTGAAAGCAGCAAAAATTTCCACCTTAATAAATCTATTCATGTTAAAATTCATGATTAAAAGATATACCTGTGAATGAGCATCATGTACTATGGCTGATTTCCCTGTAGCTTGAAATTAGAAAGCATGCCACAGTTTTAGGATAATACCACATTTATTCTACCCAATCCAACTCAATGCTTTCCCAATGTTAGCTTGGAACTCCAATGTCTTGCTCTAGATTTATCAATATTTTACTTACCGTGGGCCAGAATTGGCCTTGAGTTTATGGGATCATAAATTTGTATTAAAATTCAAAAAACTGTCAAATTGAATTTTTAGATGTTCCAAAAAAAAAATACATGACCAATATGAAGAATGTAATTGAGCATTTTAAAAGCATGCTTTTATCGTGTTAAAGGAAAAAATAGTGAAACTATCTTCCAACAATCGATTATTTTGAAAACATGAAGGTTATATCTGAGTTTTAAGAATCATGATTTATATGGAGCTTTGGTAATAAAAGTTATGGTAGCTATTCTCTTCTGTCGTGGAGTTAGTTGTGGGATAGTTAAGGTAACCCCTTTTGATGTAATTGGATGACACCCCTTTGGTGTCCTATGCATACTATTTTTTTCATTACTGATAAAATAGTAAAATATGGATCACAAGCTTTTATTAGGCAAAACCAGCTTGCATACTAAACCTTGTTTTGAGAAAATTATAAGGTCACTCTGTTCAACTGTTACAGAAGTTTTAACTTTATCAAGTCTCTTATGCATGATCCAATTGGCTTTATTATTTCAAATTTCAAGGAAATTTCTAATATCTCTAGTGTCTAGAAATGTATCTTTAGTTCTTAAATATCGGGCGCATTAATCTTTTGAATTGCTGCATCATCATATCTGCATTTCATGTTGATTTGCATATGGTTTGGGTTAGTTATCCGCTTTTTTGCCTTGCTTTTTGAAGGTCAAAAGCTGTGCTGCACTTCCAATTTTCTTCCTGTGTAGTGTACTGCAGTTCTTTTTTTTTTTAAATTGATTTTGCGGAATCAGGGAGCATAAACAGAAAATTTTTGTGTTTGGTGGACATCTATTGATGGCACTTAACAAATGTCTGAAAACTTGTCTCCACAGAAGTGACGTTCTTTTGCGGCATTTGGAGAGTCTACATGGTCGTGAGTTGCTTGCCAGGGTTGTTATTGATGAAGCCCACTGTGTGAGCCAATGGGGACACGATTTTAGGCCAGATTATCAGGTCATTGATTTTCCAAGGCTACTAAAATTTGCAGCAATGACATTATTTTATTTCTTGTAGCTAAAGTGGTTATGTGGTTATTTTTGTCCAGGGTCTTGGCATCTTGAAACAAAAGTTCCCAAATACTCCAGTGCTCGCTTTAACTGCTACTGCAACAGCTGTTGTTAAGGAAGATGTTGTACAAGCTCTTGGTCTTGTTAATTGCATTGTTTTTCGGCAAAGCTTTAACCGCCCAAATTTATGGTATGTGTATGATTCATTAATACTCCATCTGTCCTTAAAAAGATTGCTACAAATTTTAGAAAGAGGACATGCTTTCAATTTAGTGAGGAGTAATATGGAAAGAAATTGTTTTGATGAATGGTAGCATGGAAAAACAAACAAATTAATCTAGTACAGGAAAGTGGATAATCTTTTTGGAGAAATCCTAAATAGAATGTCTGACAACCTCTTTTCATTGGTAGTGATAATATATTACTGTGGCTGTTGCAGCTATTCAGTTATTCCTAAGACAAAGAAATGTGTGGAAGATATTGACAAATTCATTAAAGAAAACCATTTTGATGAATGTGGAATTATTTATTGCTTATCAAGAATGGATTGTGAAAAGGTTGCCGAGAAGTTACAGGTTTGTTTCTTCTTCATGAGTAGTTGCTAGAGGGATTATTGTCAGTATGTTCTGTAAAAAGAAAAAATCTGCAATCATGTGAATTGCTGTTTTGCTGAATCTCATGATATCAACAACTGTCAAATTACATTTGTGAATTTGCACATTTTGTGACTTCATTCCTGCAATTACGTTATGACTTTGAACTAACTTGTCCTTTTACTAAAATCAGTATGGACATCCATCCTTCTTATAGTTCTTTTCCTCTATATACTTTTTGCCTCAACTTGTGGTTACATTTTAATCTCAAATGATAAGAAATTGGACTTCAATTAATATCCACATTTTAGTCAATTTAAGTTAACAGTTAAAGTGATAGGTACTTTCAGAAGCATATTTCTTGAGGCATGTGTTTCATATTCAATCTTGTGTATTGAGAATACTCTTGTATGGATGTACTGAGAGAAGTCTCTCTCTTCCAGCAGCTTATTTCTTGTGGTTAATGTTCAATGATTTATCTCCATTGTCCTTTAAGGATATCTCTGCTCTGGGTATTCTAAGATGAGGATGGTCCTTATTAACAGTTCAACCCTTGAAATTTTCATATCTTGAAACTCTAGAAATCAATTATACTGATGGTTGTTTGCCCACTAACTATACTAAGGACCTGGGCTTATCTCTTACCAACTCCTACCTCCTAACCAAGCTGTCCAAAAAACAAAAAAGAACTTGTAATCTCTACACATCTGAGTTATTGGGATAGGGGGGGTACTACATCCATGAAACAATATTGTTGTTAAGTTCTTCTTATAGCTGCATATGAGTTCTCTTTATTTTTACAGAATTTTAGTTATATATTAAAAGAATAACTTGATCATATTATTTTAGTTAATTTTTGACAAACATTCTCAAAATTTGTTGTTCTTGGTATACAGAGGATATACAAAAGCATAGATCAGTAAAGGTTACTTAGTTAATGTTTGAAATAAGGATGGGAAAGATACTAGAAAAGTAATAAGCAAGGATTTCAAAATGCTTCTACCTTGAGAGAATGTTGTGCTGAAGTGAACAGAATGGTAGAATTGGTTTCATTTAGTAAACCCTATTAGCGGGATTTAAAGTTATATTGTTGATGTTATTGTTATTGCTCTTACTTCGAAAAAATTTAAAGAATGATGATTTGATATTGCTTCTTTCTAATATTGTGCCAAACTGAACATAATAGCCAAAAGGGCTTTATACAGCTAACTACCCTTGCTAAGGGTTTTTTTTGTTATTGTTGGCATGTCTTTATTCTCTGCACAACATCTTAGATATTTCTGGAACAATTTTTATTTCTAGGCATATAATTACTGGAGATTCCCATGTATTTCCTTGTGCTTCAAATGCTGGTGTTGGATGAATTCTTCTTTTGATCACTGTTTAACAAAAATGCACAAAATTTTTGGGTACTGTTGTAGAAGTGAAGACAGCAGATCACAAATTTAATCCCCTTCCCCAAAAGGAAAGAAGCAGAAAAGCATAGCTATGTGATACATTATCCAGACGTCTTTTTGTAATGATTTCTTTTTTCATTTGTTGTTGGCGGAACTTCCATCCTATAATACTGAAAAGCCTACTTTCTATTTTATGGATTTTCATGGGCTAGGGGTTGTACTCGGTTGCTGCAGCTGCCTCTGGGCAACAGACAAACCTCTTCATTAACTTTGAGACTGCATGTTGAGTAGGTAGATCTCCCAGCTACATATAGAGACCAATCTTGCAGAATATGTGACATGTGAGACAAAATAATACTAAATCAATAATTGCTTGAGAGTACTGAATAACAATATATATGGTTTAACCTCACCTAACTTTTTCTTATATTGGTACATATAATGACATCGGTGATTGTAATAATGCTTCATTTCTTTGCTGAACTTCTTTGTGGATGTGCGGATGCTATAAATTGAACTTAAGTAAACTATGGATACCTTGAAATAATGGTACTTCTTTAATTGCTTTAAATTAGCTACTCAAACCATTGTCCTATGTGTTATATGTTGGTTAGGAATATGGACATAAAGCAACTTTTTACCACGGTAGCATGGATATTGCTCAGCGTGCTTTTGTTCAGAAGCAGTGGAGCAAAGATGAAATCGATATAATATGTGCAACAGTTGCATTTGGAATGGGTATAGTATTACTGATTTTGTTCAGAAGCAGCTTTTTCTTTGATTGATGCTTAAGTTAGCTATTAAGAGCCTTCTGCTTATATTGGTATTTCAGGTATCAATAAACCGGATGTTCGTTTTGTAATTCACCACTCTCTTCCAAAATCAATTGAAGGCTATCATCAGGTAATTTGAGAACTGTTATCTTATTGTTGTTGATCCAATAAGGTTGTCAATACTTAACATTATTACTGCATTTCTGATGTAACTGTAATAACCCCGCCCTTTGGCAGCACATCAAGGAAATAATAACCAAAATACTTATGCAATAAGAAACTTTGTAATCTTTTTATGGCTGAGAGAAGCCAAATTCAACTTGAGTATCTCCAACCGTAAGATGTAAATGGAAATATCTAACCAACGAAACTAAGGACTCCATGTTTGGCAATCATCTAGCCAATGGGAATTCAGCCAACAACCATTACCATATTAATTTTTAGCCAATAAAAGATCAGCTAGGGAAAACCAAACCTGAAGTGGTTTCACTTGTATAGTGAATATTGAACCATTTAATTTTTGCTTTACTTTAAATGATAAGACACCAATGAATTGTAATTATTTTGACTCAGAAGTAGTTGAACCACTCGATTACTAGCAGCTCAATGTTGTCTATAAGTACTTTAATCTCATGCTTTTAATTTTATGAATGCAAAATCAATGTGACTGAAGAGAGAGACAAAGAGAGATAGAGAGAGTGTGTGTGCGTCATGGATAAAAATATCGGTATCAGTTACAGTTATATTGGTATCGAATATATTAGGCAATACGTATTAGTATCGCGAATATTTGATTGAAAATAATTTCAAAAATATTAGCTGATAGGGCCGTATCGGTTAATATCTTGGCTGTATCGATCAATATTTTGAATATTGGATGATATATTGGTTCTGTTGTTTGATATAAAAATATATCGCAATATTGTTATAGTATTGAAAAATATCAATATCTAGGGGCCCCAATACTAATTCATATTGGCTAATAAATATTGTATCAATCGATATTTCCATCAATGGTACTTGTTTTGCCATCCTGGGTGCTCAACAAAGCTTTGGGATTTGGGTTGTGCTTTGACTATGAGCAACTTATTGCTTAACTATATTTTCTTATCAAAAGTAGTTTAGTACATAAGTGTTTTTTCACTGCATTTTTAGTTTTGTGATGTGATATTTCACAATATTAACTGCTTTGCAAAGTTTTGTATTGCTACTCAAATGATTTGATTTCAAAAAAAATTTTGTAACTGGTTTTATTAAGTAGTTTTTTTAAATAAATGATTTAGTAATATAGCTTGAACATGAATCATCATAAATAGTTATGGAAAATTATCATTTTGAGTTAATTGATTTATAGTATTTATAGATGATTGTATTAAGCATTATGCCCTTCAAACAGGTCAATATAGGTTCCATTGCCCTTCTGGGGGACGTAGTTGGACTTTGTTTAGTGTGCACATTCCTTAGGAAGTGTACCTTTTTAGCAATAGCAAGTGCTTTTCTTAGGTTTCATAATTTCTACGTAAAGTATTGCAACTGACCCTAAAAACTTAAAGTCATTAGGGAGTGGACAAAACTTGAGTCTAGCTTAAAGTCATTTGGGAGTGGATAGAGCCTATGGCTATCTCTAAGGCTTGTGCTTTCTTTACATAGCACACTCAATAAGTATTTGTAATATAGTGTACCTATGGGAACCTAACAACCATTTAGACCATGCATACTGACTTGATTTTTTTTCGGAAACCTTATGTTCAAATAGCCCTGGAAAAATAGGTATGATCTCATTTTCCTTTTCAACTCAAGTGTTTGGCCTAGGACCATAGCCCTCCCTATTAGGATAATATTGGATTATGTTTTCAAATTTACATGCTTTAAGTACGAGATTATATTTATAGTGCTTACATGGATATGTTGTGGATTTTATTGTGTCTTCTAGAAATTGTTCTATTCATTTAGTATATATATGCTTCAATTTTTCTTGAAAATATTTTGTTCATATTCTTTTCTTATAGAATATTTTTGGACTTTACCAAAAACTATATATTTTTGTCTAAAGTGTGCCTTGGAAAAGTAATTTGTTTGCCCTATGGTTTTGATCAAAATGTTCTTTTAATCGTATTTGACCGATCTATTTTATCTATTCTTGTCTAGAAGTGGATTGTTAGTGGGCTTTTTTAATTCACCTTATTGTTCTACGTTTAGGTGATGTCTTTGATATGTTTTCTGGGTATTATGGATGCTAATGTCCTTCCTTTAGGATTAGAGTGCAAAGCTTTATAGTTAGATATTAATTGTTGTAAAGAAATAAAATTAAAGATATTGTTATCTAATTACCTTATTTTATTCAATTCATTGATTTTTTTTTGTTTGGTGGCCTTATGATTTTATGGTACAAATTCTCAGTTCTCGGTGTTTCTTGAATCTTCTTTCTTTCATCAAGAGCTGGGGCATGGCAGCAGTTCAATATTGTTTTAACTTATTCTTTTGAGTGTAAAGAAATTTATATTTGTGGATATTCCATGAAATGAATTATCGGCCAACATACTTTGGTAATGGGCCCTTAATATTGATATTTTTTAATATTATGACAGAATTACAATATATCATTATATCAACAATATATTTAATATTGGGTTAATATGTAGACCAATATTTGCTTTTTAGGTTCTGACTCTCAAAAGAAATTTACGGTAAGTATGTCTGATACAATATGTAGCACCCACAATGGCCAATACTAATATTTCCGTGACCTATACCGATACCAATATTTTTATCCATGAGACATTTATAATGGTGCTAGTGTCAAAACCAATGTGATGTGGCAAGATGGCCGAGTTGCAATAACATCTTTTTTGTATATACATGTAGTTTTTTGGCCGAGTTGCAATAACATCTTTTTTGTATATACATGCAGTTTTGAAAAACCCAAACATTTTAGAAATAGAGAGGCATATATTTCTCCAAAAACCACACTCCTATATGTCAGGAGTCCATTAATGATAAGGGGTTGAAGAAAATTTGAACGCAATTCCTACTGTGATAAATATAAGTGTAATTGAAATTTCTCTAAAATTATACATTTATATTTTGATAAAGTCATTTAGTGGATATTGTTAATTTATATTGATGTTGATTTTTGGTTGTTCACTATGAGCAACAAAAGAATGCAGTGGAACAAACTATATTGCTTAAAATTTTAACAAGCTATCAATAATTTAAGGATCAAGCAATATATATGTGTAAACTTAAATACGAGTGGCACAGCAAGAAGCCTTTAAACAAGCGTTGATAAAGCTGTACACATACCATGTTGGGAGTGCCAAATGTTTGACAAAGACTGCATGGTAGTTTTTGAATGAGATGAAGTGCCTTTGAACTTAGCTTATTGTGCATTTCCATGTACTAGGAATGTGGTCGTGCTGGTAGAGATGGTCTGCGCTCATCTTGTGTACTGTATTACAGTTACAGTGACTATGTGAGTTTTACTCTCCTAACTCTCCTTTACTTGCTTTTTTTTTTTTTTTATGCTAGTATATGAGGATCTTATTCAAAAGACCGATGTTGATGTTATATCCTCCAACCTCATTTTTCTTGCATCTACTGCTTTCCTCTGCAGATTCGTGTCAAGCATATGATCAGCCAAGGAGCTGGTGAGCAAACTCCCTTTACATATGGACATAGTCGTATGAATTCAGCAAACTCTGGGAGGATGCTTGAAAACAACATGGAGAATGTTTTGCGCATGGTAAACGAGCCCCCATATATCATTGCTCTCTTCATATTTGTATGTTTTGCTGTCCTTACACTTTTCCCCTTTTATGGTGCTGTCCTTACACCAGCAGTTCAATATATTCTCTTGCCAAATTTTATGGTGCAAACTCTGCGGTGATTTTCTTGACTGATATTGAATATTTTTTCTTTGTTCAAATGTACCTCCTTAGGTTAGCTATTGTGAGAATGAAGTTGATTGCCGACGCCTGCTACAGCTTCTTCATTTTGGAGAAAATTTTGATTCTGCCAACTGCGGAAAAACATGTGACAATTGCTCCAGGGCTAAAAGTTCTGTCGAGAAGGATGTGACAGAAATTGCAAAACAGCTGGTTGGTAGTCTCTATTTGATATCTTTAGTTTCAGTATTAGCTCACCATGGATGTGGCCTTGTCCTTCTAATTGTATCTTTCTTGTCCTGCTTAGGTTGAGCTGGTCAAGTCAGCAGGGCAGAAGTTCTCATCATCTCACATCTTGGAAGTCTTCAGAGGTTCTTTAGGCCAATATGTAATATCTTTGAAAATTTAATTAATTTTATATTGAGTTCTTGAATTATTTTCATGCATAGAAGCCACATCAATCCCAGTTCCCCATATAATCTAGGTCAAGAAACACAAACATGATACTCTGAGTCTGCATGGAGCCGGGAAACATTTAGCCAAGGGTGAAGCATCTAGAATACTGCGGCACCTTGTCACTGAGGATATTCTTGTGGAGGATGTTAAAAAAAGTGATATTTATGGATCTGTTTCATCAATGCTAAAGGTATACTAACTATTTAGAAATTTGAATTAGGCAGGCGTATATAATGTGCCTATGATTGTGAAGCCAGCAATATTGATCTTAGAAATTGTGGATGCTCTTCTTTATTTCAGGTGAATGAATCCCAATCAAACAATCTTTGCTTTAGTGGGAGAAGGATCATTTTGAGGTATGCCGCTGTCCGCTTATTAATTGTTTGGGAAAGGAGTTTGTGTTTGTGTGGGGACCATGGATGAAAACATTGGTATTAATATCGGTTATGGTCATATTATACAAATTGTGTTGGCAGATATAAATTCTTTCTTGTAAACACATCAAAAGTTAGTTATGTACTAAATTTGATAATTTTTAATTATCTATTTTACCTATTTGAGGAACTAAGTCAATCAAAATCAATCTTATTATCTTTTACGATCATTGAGAAATATCTAAAAAAATTTTAATCTTCTACAAAATATATAGATTTAGGTTTCTTATAACGTTTAGATATATTTAAAATGTGTAGATTAAACTTCCAAGAGCAAACAAAGCAAAAAAAAAAGGCTGATACATATTAAAATAAAGAGATCTTTTCAGTAGGACCTGATATGGTAGGACCTGATCTTTTCAGTAGTATTTAAATAAAGAGATCATGATTGTGTTTGAAGATGATATTCAGATTTCATGAAACAATGCATTGAAAGACGAATAGTAGCATCTTCATAAGTAATTCTAGTACGCATTTGTCAAGGAAGAATATAATAATGAACTAGAAAACACTTTGAATGATGATATGGTCTCAGGTGTTCTTGCTCGCCCTATTTAGGCATAATTTGGTCCAATTTTGGTGAATCTTAGGATAACTCTCATTTAAATGATATGGTTTGCTCAGTTAACTTGATGGCTTTTGGTGGATCAAAAGCATAGAAGAAAATATTGGCCAATATATATCGGTATCAGGTAATCTGATATTGATATTTTTCGATATTATAATAATATTGTGATATGTCGCTATATCGATAATATATTAGCTAATATTCAAAATATCATTCGATCATCCGACATTTGGCCAATTTATCAATCGATACAATTGATATATTGTTTGATATGATCCTATTAACTTTTTTAAAAAAAATTTCTTCCAATATGCTCAATTCCGATACATATTCTTCGATACCAACATGCCCGTGACTAATATCAATATTTTTATCTATAATCAAGAATTGTGTGAACCCACAAATTTACGACTAATTCATTCTTTGGAACATCATATGTGGGAAATAAGCATATAACTGATAGCAGAAGTGCAGTGTAACATTTTTTTTCCTTAATGCTATTACATAGTGACATCTCAGATGTATTGTAGATTCCCATCCTCCACTAAAGCATTGAAATTCGGCAAAGCGGAAGTGACACCGGGAAAAGAATTGTCAGCATCAGGAAAGATGTGTTCTCCACATATTCAAACTCCTGCTCAACCTCAATCTGAATTTGACTTGGTATATTTGTATCTTTTGCTTCTATTCCTTTCAATTTGGGGATCTTTATTTCAGGAATTCTTGGTGATTTTATCCTTAAGACGTTTTTTATGAAGAGAAAACTGAATTGCTCTTTTTGATATCAATTCATCCACGCTTCTGTTATTTGTAGAAGATGGCTGAGTATCTTGTCTGATAAATTAACATTCATGTTGGATTGATTTTGTTTTATTTTTGAACCAGAATCTGTCTGCCAAATTATACTCTGCCCTCCGAATGCTGCGGACTGCTCTCGTCAAAGAAGCTGGGGAAGGGGTGATGGCATACCACATATTTGGGTGAATCTCTCACATTTTTTGATTTACCTTCTCATTCCTTTGCCCATTCTGTATTTTCTACTGTTCAACTGACAAAAAATTGAATTTACTTCAATGAACATATGAAAACTGAATGTTTTTCAATGATGATTGAATAGCATCTGAGTTCTTGGATACGCTAAATGCTGCTTCTTGAGTGAAATTATGTCTTGCTTTTTGTTTTTGGGGGACCCAGAAATGCCACATTGCAGCAGATCAGCAAGAGAATTCCTCGAACAAAAGAGGAACTCCTGGAAGTTAATGGTATTGGCAAGTAAGTTTCAATAGAAGATTTTATTCTGTTTTATTTATTCGTTTTGCAATGTCTAATTCAATTAGTTGTCAGTCAGTATGTTACTAAATATATGTTGCATAAATTCAGAGCAAAGGTGAGCAAGTATGGTGACCGAGTGTTAGAGACCGTAGAGTCAACCATCAAGGAATACTACAAGAAATCGGACAAAAACAGCAGCACTGGCAGCAACGACAGTGCAGAGTCGGCTAAGAGGAGAAGAGAAAGTCTCAAGGTTTCAAGGGCAAGTTTGAAGGAGGATGATGACTTCATGGAACTCAACAGGCGACTGAGGACAAGGATTATACACGAATCGGATAATAGAAGTGCTCAAGCCAGTGAAGCTTTTGAGGAAGAGAATTTCAGTGAATGCATAGATGCTGATCTTGATGTGGCTGATGACTGCTACGAGGTTCAAGCCAATGGGTCAAATTCGGACCTGAAACCATCTGGTTCGGTAAGAGTGCTGCCTTCATGGTCAATGTCGAGGGCCTAGTGTCACACCTACGGTTCAAGAATCATCCTTCAAAGGTTAGAATTATCTTATTGCATTTTTATTTCATTTTCGCCTTTTTTTTGGCACCCGTTGCATAGGAAGGCCGAGCAGGGACAAGAGAAAACAGCTTGATATGCCTGCTGGAACAGAACTTATGATCATTCAATGAATGATAATGTCATTTTAAATGTCTCATTATTTCTTCCTGTGTTTTTCACTTTCTTCATTCACTGTGTGTAAAGCTTCAAGATGATCTCAGGTTGAATGTTGCCTAAGAACTATGAAGACAATGCTGGTAATGAGATTGGGAGCAAAAAAATACTGAAGCAATTCTTAATTTTTTATATTTTTTCTATATTTAAAATTTTAGTTATTTAATTCTTTTCTTAATGTTTATTTATCGTCAATTTTATGAAAAAGTATTCAAAAAAAAAAATTTTTTATGTCATATTATACACATTGAAACCTTTAAAATATAACATTAATTTTACATTTAAAAAATTTTTAATCATCACATAAATACTATTATATAATTAATGATTGGTCGTTTGGTTAAAAAAAATGCTATAGAAATAAATGTTCATAGAACGTCATATAATAAAAAAAATATGGTTATTTTTAATTTAGATAATATAAAATTAAATTCTAAATTAAAAATCATGAATAAAATTTAAAAAAATAAGATTTATAATACTTTTAATTGATATTTCCTCTTTTCATGACTTAAAATCACCTCTCCATTCGTGATCACGTACGATGATTTTAAATAAATTTAGAGTTTATGAACTCATTGTATAGATTATAAACCGAATAAAATTGAATTTATTATTAACCATGGAAATTTAGAAAATAAGTAGCAATATTATAATTGTCATAGCCTTATTTATACTTGCTTTTTATAATAATGTATCATTTTATTTTTCTCATTATTAAGTATTATAAAAATAAAAATATCAAATTAATAAGTGAAGTTGTACAAAAAAGTAAATACAAAAATTGATGACATTAATAAGCATTTAAATGCTACTTCTAGATAAGACAATAAATAGAAATGATGTTTAAAGTGATGTAAATATATAAAACATAAATTAAAAGAAGTGCTTTTAAGAAAATATATGTTAGTTATTGATGAGTCTGTCAGCTTATTAGGCTGGCCCAATATCTAACCTGTTAGAGAACCGGCGGCCCGATAGAGGTTTTTCCAAACCCAAGGCCCAAAGAGCATTGTAGAAAGCACATATAGCACGATCGAAATCCCATATAGCATGATCGAAATCTACCCAATGACATAAACCATTAGAGTTGCTAAATATAAATGTGATCAAACGTAACTTTAGTTTTCACCTGTGCTACTGAATCAAAATTCATCATCTTTATAAGTACTCAAAATTATTTGATTTATTTGTACATAGCGAATATTTAAAAGAGTATACATCTGAATGATTTTAGATATTATCTGGTTTCATTTTTCATGTATTACCTAACTATCGGCCTTTAAGGCAAAATCAAATGACACAGTACTTACAAGGCACAAAAGGTATTGTGGCATTGAGACTAGCACAAGGAATATGTGATTGTTAGCCTTCTCTAAATCAAAATCTTAAACTTAGATTGATTGGATTTCGACAATACTGTCAAACTATAAGTAGTGTAAAAGTTTTGTTTCTCCTTCTGCCTAAAAGACTTCACGTTTTTTGCTTCTGTCCAATAATCAAGGTTGCCTGTTGAAATATTAGGGAGCTCAATAGCCCCCTCAAAAAAAATGAGGTGAAGT
>JAOVVI020007362.1:0-14915 GCA_028571085.2 Nepenthes alata | reverse complement strand
TGGTAGCACAAAGAAAAGCAGCATTTCCCGCTTTGCTATATGATTTCATTATTACTTAATTTTAGGAGGGCTTGTAAGGCTGTATTGGATTAGTAACCGCTAGCACAGTGTTATCAGATCTATCTAACACTGACGGACATTACAATCAACAGATTTCTGAACAGTCGGAAAGTAGACATTCACTTTGGGAGGATGTAAAAGGCAGATTTTTAAAAGGATTCATAGGATTGTAGGATTTCGACGATTGAATTAATGGAGTCCAAAATTTTATATTAAGCCATAAAGGCCAGAAAACAAGTGGAAAGTTTTGGCGGGTTGACAGCAACACGCATCATATTTGCTACATTGGAATGTGCGTCGAGGGTAAAATACAACCCTACATAAATCAAAGGGTAAAACTTAACACCATCATGCACATTGCTGATACTTCGCAATCAAGAATGATTTGGAAGGAATAGCATTTGTTGGGGGGGGAATTTCTCAACATTTCACCTCTCCCAATTTTATTCTCAACTCATATTTTTTCCCATCTTTATTCTTAACTTTTATTTTAGTACAAATTCTGTTTTGTATCAAGACTATAGGAGTTCTTCACATGATGATTTGGGCAAAATAAAACTTAACACCATCATGCACACTGCTGATACTCTGCAATCAAGAATGATTTGGAAGGAATAGCATTTGTTGAGGAAGAAATCAAAAATATTCTCAACATTTCACTTCTCCCAATTGTATTGCCGACTAATATTTTTTCCAAAATCTATTCCTGACTTTTTTTTAGTACCAATTCTATTTGATGGGGAAAAGAAAAAAGGTGCTGCTATACTTTTGATACAAAATAGAATTGATACTAAAATAAAAGTTCAGGGGAAAAAAAAAATTGATATTAGAATTGAGAAAGGTGAAAAGTGGAGAATGTGTTTGTAATTTTCCAGCATTTGTTATATAGCAGATGAAAAGTACATCCAATACAGGAGAGAGAATAAAATCCTGTCCTAATCCAGAGGCTCTGTCCTTTCAACTGAATTTTCGGAAGAGATGCTCATGTGTCTACTCTAATTCAAATGCTTTCAAGCTTGATGTCGTTAGCCGGGGTGCTTCATCAGAAATTGGTACCACATGCAGCATTTCAATTTCTTATGCTAAAATACTGGATTTAGGAAATCTTAAACTTTAGTTCTTCAACTGGTCTTTGTATATCTTTTAAACAGGTCTACACCACGGAAACAAAGTATGCATATAAAGATGGTATGACATGGCGTCCCTAACCACATATCATCATGATCAACCAGCTTCTTGTCACCTTATGAGAAAATAAATCAAATGAGGTAGCAGCAAAACAAGATCTCACATAAATTCTGACAACTTGGTCACATGCAAGTTCAGAGTAAGACGAAGCTGCCCAAAAAAGGTTGTACTACCTAAAATGGGAGGCTGCCACAACTTTAGTCCACCCTAGTCAAGGAAATTTTTGAAGGGGACTAATCCCCTGTACTTCCATCCACCATAAAAAAAAAAGGAAAAAAAAAAACAAAGACAATGAAAGAACATTGAGTTGATCAATTTACAATGAAGCAAGGCTCTCCACACATGGACAACCAAATACTGACCTTAATTATATGCTGTTACATTTGAATTTGGAGAGCCAAAGAGGCTAAGCATGGTAACATGTCAAGTGTAAATATGCACTTATCAGATGAATTTAAAAGGCATAACACTTCATATGACAAGTTTTTCTTAAATTATATGTCTATAGAAGACAACGCAGAATCTAAAAAGAATTGAGAATGGTAAGACAAATGTCTAAGTGGCATACTCCCTCAGTCCATGTGCATAAAGCTTCCCTGAAGCTTTAAAAGGTGGTCGCTCTTTTGCAGCATATGCCTTTTGAACATCACTTTCCTCCAGACCGGAGAAAGGTGGGCAGCCTTCAATCATCTAAGTATAACAGTAACAACAGCATGTAAAATTCCTGTTACGATAGGCAGAATAAGTGGCAGATAGAACAGAACATAACCAGTAGTATAACTACAACATATCTGATTGACTTATTCAATAAAAATCTTGATTAAGATCACCATGACAACAGCAATGATGATGAAGATAATGTTTAGAACAAAAAAAGCACAGGTTGTCCAAATGGTTGAAGAGAAAATGACAATACAAACAACTAGGAATGGCAAAAATCATTCTGCTGATAAAACAGCTGACAGATGAGCTTTTCTTTAAATCAAGTCAAATATATAATGTTTGTCAAGATAGTTACATACTAGAAAAACTATTTTTATCAGTAATCATGCTCATTATTAAACATTACACTACATCAACAAAGTTCAACTCCTGCCATCTGGCTTGGCTCAGTTTTTAATTGCAGTGTCGCAGTCGCAGCCCATCCCATACACATTGAAGGGTAGCAGCCAGTGCAACTGTAAATGATTAACTAAGAATTCAAAACAGATCCTAAAGAATAGCAATGAGATAAATAATAGATGATAATTCTCAGACATTTATAAAGCATTTGCAATTTTTTGATTCTCAGAAATTTGCGTGACTCAAACTATCTTTTATTTATGTGTTAATCTATTATGCAATCAGTAACACAAGACTAGAACTATAAATAGTATGTCATGACTTGTACTAGCAATAGGCTAAATTCGTATAAAATGACATCTAGGGTCCTATTGCAGTCTACGTAAACTAAATGTAATAGCATGTCATGATTGGGGGAACTAATGCTTGTATAGGGAAAAAAAAGGCAGCGATGCAGCATGCATTTCATGGAAAAGGAGAAGGAAAGTGCAACCAGGGAGAAAAAGGGAACAATCAAATCAAAATGCAAAGCAGAAGAAGGTATCTCTCACTCGTTCTGGAGACTAGTTCAAGTCATAAGAAGAAAAAGAAAAACTTCTACCTCTTGTAGAATTAAAGCAAATGAAAAGACATCAACTTTGGTATCATATTCCTCATTTTTGAAAAGCTCAGGAGCCATATACCGGCCTGTCCATGGGAAATAGAATTTTCAGCAGCAGTTCCAACTGATTAAACAGCACAAAAACTTCTAAATCATTTTATTCAGTTGCAATCATAAAGTTGTTTCGTCAATTGTTATGCTGAAAAATGGGAGACTTTACAAAGACACAAAAAAAAAAGCAACATTGTTGTTGTTATGTCCACATAAATCAACATAAGACCACTTGTTCTCCTCATATTTGGAAATAACCCATACCAATTAATGCAAAATCAATAACTGACATTTTAATTGAGGGTCCAGTAATAGCTAGAATATCCTTCGAAATTCTTTCCTTATTTAGATTTCTGTAGTCGAGAAATTTATATCTTATACATAGTGATAATAAGTCAATGAAATCGAATTCAACATTTATCAAATTTATTCTTAACATGGTTAAAAACCCTCCATTTTTTTATTAATCACATACAAACTCTTCCACTGATAGTGGACAATTAACTTTTTAGTACTACATGTTGCCCTCCAGATCTTACTTAAATTCCTTTTTTGTGGTGTTCTGCTTCTAATTTTCACTGGTAGTTTTTTTATTATCTTGTGTGCGCGTGAGAACCATGTACATTCTAGTGGCCTTCTCCTGGTGTACATCAAGCAAGTGCGCAAACACTGCCAAAAGCAGTGGTGGGAACAGTGGCAGCAACTATGTCAAGAACAATGCCCATGAACAGTGCATTAGCGGGCTACTGAACACACCAAGGGTTTGTGTTTGTTTGATGGCACCCAATTTCAGTTACAGAAGATTACACATACTAGTGTTCATATATGTTTGGCATGTTGTCATCTGACAGCTCTTTGCTTATAGTTTTGGATGTTTTGTTTGTTATTGTTACTCGTATTTTGTATTGGCATATTTTGTGATCATGTCGGATCGTTCGTTGTCGGCGTTATCATATTGCCTGGAAGATCTTCATCAGTCTCACGTCCAATGGTCGTCACCGCTACATACTCAGCATTCCCGCCTACCCGCCGCTTGATCTGCGCCTGAGGCACGTTTTCTAGAGTTGGGCGCTCGATGAGTGCCCAAGGTGCCAACAAGGCCCGATTTCCAGAAAGTGAGCTCTCGAGGCACCATCAGGGCATGATTTCCAGAACATGGGTGCTCGATGAGCGTCCAAGGAGCCACTAAGGCACATTTTCAAGAACTTGATCACTTGATGAGCGTTCGATAGGTGCATGAGCGCTGGGGAACAAAATCCTGAAACCCTGATGGGCGCCCGCTGCGCGCCCAATTGGTGCTCGAGCGGCGCGGCTCTTATGTTTCTAACGACTCTTTTGTTTAAACCTAGTTTTTGGGCTCCATTATATATATGAGCCTTTCTTCTTCATCCCTAAGATTTTGGAAGAAAAGAGATTACTCACTAACAATGATTAATCTTATTGTCCATTATTTTGAGCCAAGAATTCGTGCCCACCGGAGAAAACTTCATCTTTTCTATGGGCTAATCTTCCTAAGCTTTCTCATCTTCTCGTATTAATTGACCACATGCTCCTTCTTGCCTGTAAACCCTCGTGAGTGATGTAGAAGGCGTGGAAATTGAGCTCCAGCAGTGCATTGCACTCCGACGGTACAAGACCAAAAGATGTTCGGTTCTGTAGCCCAGGGCAAATCAAAAGAGTTCCTTGGTAGGAATCATAAGAGGATAGTAAGTCGGCTAGGATAGCGTGTCTGTATCACCTAATCTGTAAGTTGATTTTCTTAGTGCGTATTTTTCCTGGCCGTGGGGCTTGAAGGGTTTTTTTCTCGATAGCCGTAGTTATCGAATTTTTTCCTTCGCCACCAAAAATCGTATCTTTATTACTGCTCTCATCTTTTTGAATATTTTGATTGTATGTTGTTTGCTCGTTAAGCCATCCGAACACAATTATACTTTACGTGTATCGTATACTTGTGAACCGCGATTTCAAAATTATTAAAAAGGGGTCGAAACTATCGTGTCAAGGAACGCATACGCATAGTTCCTCTCAGTTATTTTTCAGTGTCCTGCTCTGTTAAGTTTAGATTGTTCTTTATAGATGGTTCTGGTGCTCCTTCAAGAAAGGAGATTCTTGAGAACAGGCAACTATGCCGTCATACCTTTGCTTGATAGAATCATGAATTTATTTCCCAATTTAAATTGGTGTTTACAACTCATCTTGGGTTTAAGGAGGATATTAAAAAATATTATATTTATAGATTTGTTCAGATTATGTTTTAAACCCCAATTAGTATTTCTTTTATGTAGACATCTTTTCGGATAACTTATCCCAATTCTCTCTTATTATATTAAGGTATTCAAAAGAAAATCTGAGTTGGTTATAGATCAAATATCCTTCAAGATGCTTCATTTAAGTTTCGGTGGTCTATAAATTAATGTCTTGAATGTAGTTATGATTATTTAATTAATTTTATGCAATTAACTCTATTCTTAATAGTAGACTTACATGAAGTGTCTTGAGAGGTTAAAGGCTTGTCTTCCCTAACTCCTCTGGCAACTCTAAGCATCTTGCTGACTCCAAAATCAGCGACTTTTAGGTGCCCAGAATCATCCCGCAATATATTTCTGTCATCTTATGCATAGGTTAGTAAGAAATTTTTGACAAATTCAGACCAAGAAAGCAGATAAAAACATTTTAATATGAGCTTTAACATAAACTGAAAGTACAGAAGAAAGGCTGTGTCACAGAAGAAAACTCACGAAGGTTCAAGGTCACGGTGAATTATTGGTTCTGGCTTAATTTCATGCAAATAACTCATCCCTCTGCAGAATTAACAGAAATGGAATATACATTCAATTATTCTTCCTACTGAAGATAACAAAATAACCAGAAAGTAACAGCAAATTTATGCAGTGCCTGTTGATGAGATTATCTATAGTTTGGGTAAGTACCAATGCTAGTTCACCTACCATACAAAGGTTTCCATTTATTCAAGTAGTAAATCCGATTGAATTTCATTCATGTACAAGGAAAAAGCTAAAAGCTGTATGACATAGAAGGAGCCTCTCTGATGTTTGAATTTTGAAAAGAGTTATTGATTGATCAATTGACAAAAGCTAACTAAATTCAATACTTAACCACCACGAAATCATCTCTTTGTGTGCTTGCTTGTGTGATAGGGAAAAGAAAGAGGACTGCAAAGAGAGGCAATGGATTAATGAGGGAGCAGAAGAGAGATGGAGACACAGACAAACAGGAAAGAAATCTACTGATATGTCAACTAAAAGGGTGGTTCGGCTAGGGGGCTTTGGCATCAAAGAGTGTTACAATGTTTGCAATAATTTCAGTGGGTGTCTATCCTTTTGTTGTTGCACTTAGTAGTATAGTCATAATAAACAAACTATAGGTGTAGTACACAAGGCAACTACACCTCTTTCACAGTCCCTCTCTCTCTATATCTCTCACCCCCCTTGTTTATTGTTGACTGTCAACTAAGACACCCTACAAGTTGCAGCGGATCCATGTGATGGCATCATCCCATTGGCAGTGAGGCGCAAGCAATGATATCTGTTAGTACAAAGCCCTAACAAAATTTGGACATTCAGAGGGTTTATCGCATCAAATGAAGCATCCAATCAAGATTCAAACCTTAACCTAAAACCACAGATCTGCTGATTGAAGCTTCTAGTGTGTAGTCCAAGGCTTTATTCTGGGTTCAAAACACTCTGAGCACTCTCAAATACATTCATTTAGATGTGCAATTTTTTTTGGGAGAATTTTGATCTATTTTTTGGAATCCCAGACAGAGTATGCAACATTTAGACTCTAATATCACTAGAGTTCTTGTGTTCTGCCAGAATTTGTCTTGAATTGCAAGAAACTTGAGGAATAAGTATGATGGGGTCAAAAGCACTACCTGTTTAAATTGATCTTTGTCTTCGTCAGTTTGTTGTGATAGTTAAGCTGGAACAGTTTTTGTGTGCTTGCCAGTGGTGACTGGTGATCCATTGGTGCAATTCACTTGGTTGAGTGTATCACTATGGCCAAGTCCCATGACAATGTGATAAATGTCACGAAGGGCTGAACAAGAACCACGTAGCTAGAATGGTCCATTAATGCTCAATGGTACTACAACTATTTGGCATAGACCAAGTCATTCTCCCATGACCATCTATTATTCAGGCTTGGGGACTTAATAATTACATTCCAGTGAAAGGAATAGACCAGCTGAGTGTTTCTATAGAGAAGCAGTGTTACTTTAAGAACCCACTGGTTCAACTAGAAGAAAGAAGAAGAAATGCATTACTGATTGCCCCAGCAAATGTAATTTAGATGTGGCAGCCAACCCACCTCAACCTGAGATTTGTCATGTTTTGATGATAAAAAAGCACAAGATCGAGAGAATCAATGAACTATCTCGAGGAGTCTGGATGCACCAAGGGGAGTTGTTGGGAAGGATGTGGACAGTAACCTAGAGGAGGAAATGATGACGGTTCAGGTCTGATTCATGCTCAAGCTCACATGGTGGGAACAGTTGTAGACGTGCCACCCCTAAGTGAAAGGATTGGGTCCAGCAGCTTTTGCACATGACATGTCATGAGTGTCAAGAAATTCCAAAGGAACACTTTGTTGTAGCGATGCTCCTAATTTAGTGCTGCTGGGGAACAAAGATCTCATGGGAAATTTTCAAAATGGAAATCTTTGGTTCTTGAGGAATAATCATTCAAAATTTGAGGTGTAGCAACAAAACCAATATATCAACAGACAAGTAGAGAATGGCCGATTTTTTAGAATCCAACTAGGGATCTGAATGTATGGAATGCATGAAATTCACGGGTTGTCTTAAATCTTAAGGTAACTGCATCAGTAATGTAAAACCATGTATTGATGCAAACTTCTCTCTCAGAAAGAACTGTTGTTGTGCAAAATAAGAGAATGAAAGAGATTATATGCCAGAGAAATATAGCTTCTTCCATTCCAAAGTCCCTCTGCCTCTTTACAGATTTCAACAGAGCTCACCGTCACTATGTAAAATTCTTCCCACCATTCACAGCCAAAGTTTCTAATTTTATGTATGTGCTCTACACCTACAAAATAATTTGCTCACTTTACATGACCATAACACTTGTTGTAGAACAAAAACTTTAAACTAAGTCAAGATCTGATAGCATCACAAACCAATATCAAGATTAAGGGCATCTCAGTAGTAAGTTATAACCTAGTCAAGATAGATGTAAAGAAGTGAACCTTGCAATGTCAAGTGCAAATCTTACAGCTCTTCTTGGTTTTAGTGGTCCTTTGCTTTTCAGGTATTCACATAGATCTCCCTGAAGCATAGACAAAATGAAGGAAAAAGAACTCTTATTGTGTTATAAGGAGCACAACAATCTTTTCACTTAAAAGATATTCCCTAACTGCTCAGACATATTTCTATTAAAAGCTAAAATGATTTCCTATTTTTGCAACAGAAATAACAAACAATGCATTAACCACAGAGAAAAATTTAACTGCCCATATTTAACAATTCTGTTCACTCATCCTTACGAATAACGAATTATAAATACAGTTGAGCAGCAAACTCAAAATATAGAAAGCAGAAAGCCGGGGGAAGCAACATCACACACACACACACACACACACAAATGAGAACATATACATGAATGTTTACATATATAAACATACATACATAGCTAGTCTTACTGCAGGAAAAATGGTTACCTAGTTCAACCTATAATTTAAATGCAAGTGCGACTTTTTACCCATCAATATGACCAATTTTACAAAGAAGGTTACTCCACCTTGAGACCTGAAGATGTACTACTTGCAACATGTATAATCAAAAGTAAGCACATTTATGTACCATACTCTAAGCAAAGGAAGAACCTTCTACCAGATTGAAGAGAATCATCTAGCTTCAAGCAGGGAAAAGAGTGGGAGTTCTTAGTGGAATAATCAAGATCTGGTATGAAGGATGACACAATTTGCTTCTAAATTTCTAATGAAGACAAAAGCAAGTCATTTAGAACCTCATGAATGGCAGAGGGAGACTCAAAAAAGGGTGATAATGCAAATACAAGCACCTAGGCATTCATTCAACAGCAGGATTTTCACCAAACATCGTCATATTTTATAATAAGATTGCAATTAACATGATTGCGACTTGGTTCATGAAAGAAACCTTAGGTAAATATTCTGTTACAATCATCATTGGGCTACTTTGAGTCACGGCACCCAGAAATTGGACTACATTTGGATGCCGGATCTTCTGAAGCAAAGCCAGCTCATCTCTGAATGCGCTCCTACAATCACACCACCATGTTGAGAAGATAATGCCAAAAACATATACATATATATATATTGAGAAAAGGAGAATGAAAAAAAAAAGGAATGCACAACTCAGAGTACCCACACTTTATCTTCATTGGTAAATACGTCCTCACCGAGCTTCTTGACAGCAACTTCTATCCCTCTCCATGATGCTCTATGAAAAGTTCCCTAAAATGAAGTCAAAATGTCAGAATCTGGACAGGAAAAATTGTCTAATGCACAATGGTTCTCATTGCTATGGCTGCACCAGAAAGACCACCGGATTAAAAACCTAACATTGTAGCTTAAGGGGAAGCAGTTCAACAGCTGATGAATTCCAGTTCAACAAACTGCAGAACTGCTGGATAAATAAAAAAAGGCATGTCGTGCAGTAGCCTTTTCTGCAAATGAAATAAAACCAAAAAAATCGTGGTATATCGAAGTGGAAAGAACACAATTTCCCCTTGAAACAATGAGCTGTCAATTGAGGGTTACTCAAAGAAAGCTGCAGCATTAACAGATGTAGTCAAAATAGATGGAGGAAATAAAAAATTATTTACAGAGGGTTCTACCAGCAAGTGGTCAATCCATGAACAAGTCAGCTAAGTTGATTTGCATAAACAATTTTCTAGGATGAACTCTCTTCTGAACAATAGGAACAGAAGCCCCCCAAAAAAAGGTCATCATCCAACAAAATATTGGACATCAGCAAGAAGAGAAGGTCCAATCCCTTGAATTATTTGGAAGGGAGCATTTCCTTATTAATTTCTATGACATTCCAACCTCTCACAATTAACCTTTCAGCAGTAACAGTTACATAAACAAGAAAATTTCACAAAAGCACTTGTGAGCTACCTCTTGGTGCAATCTAAGCTTCAAACTCCAAGTACAGACTCTTGACAGAGACTTTGCAATAAGAATCTGCAGCTGCTACTGAGTCCTGATCCATTAAGGTCATATTGCTTTTCTTTGTTTTGATTCCAACGAAACCAAATTTGGTTTCCAGTATAACTTTCAAAGAACAAAGCATGCACCATATATCTCCCCACACGACGGGGTATAACAGCAAGTTCAATGCTTAAAAATAAAATTTGCTCCCAATACTAGTTGCATTTTAGGTCATAGCCAAATGGCCCAAACCCCCCTGACCTCAAATAAATTTCTATTTTCTTTTATTGCCCTGCAAAGTACCCAACTCATCAAAATTGCTTCCTAAAAATTTTAAGCAGATTGGTAACTCCCCGTTGCCTTCTTACTAGCTCCAAATGAACTCACCATCCCGTTATTGCATAAAAATGATCATCTCCATCTCCATCCCATGGGGAAAGCTAAAGCCCCATTCCCCCATATATGTTAGGTCAACTCATCAAGAGTCAGCCTGCCCCATTTAATAGTTTAGGCCTAAGCCTCACAAGACTCGATCACCTGAACATATTGAGCACTGTAGCCCAACCCACCCTGTATTGGACAGATTGACTGATCACCCACATGGCACTTACACCACTCAATCCAATCCGAGTGTGGAAAATATGATTGTTCTAGCCCCATCCCATGCTCCAATTTAAGGTTGTGGCTGACTAATCCCCATGGGATGGGGCAAAGTGCCCATTCCTTGGTCTTGTGTATGAGTGAAATTGATCTATGAATAATGACAAAGAATCCATGTATTAACCTCACTTAGTGGGAAAAGGTTTAGTTTGATATGGTCTGAAGAGGATGTGCGAAATTATCAATCTGAACATCATATAAATTACTCAGCAGCATCATAGAGCACCCCATCAATAATTATCAACAGATACACACATATCTAAAAAGCAACCCATCAAATAATGTGATGTTGCAGTCCAACAAAAGGAGGTGTTTTATAAAGCCACAATCACAAACTGATGATGGTTTCAGATATCAGAAAGCAACAGCACATCTCCTTACTTTTTCAATAACTTCAATAAGTCATATAAAATAACAATGACTAACAAGTACAAACTAAGCATTAGAAGAGAACAGACAGCATTGACACATTCACCAGCAAGATTCAATCACATAAGCAACCACATATATTTATTGGAAGGTAAAAAGAAAAAATAATAAACAAGAAATGGCTCACTATCATATACCTTAGTGATGTGAACACTGTTGGAAAAATCTATTTCTTGTGGATCAATCTCATATTCTGGGACTTCTCGGACATTTTTTACGTGCATTGGGGCCATCTTCTTGGTCAAATTATGTGACAAAGAACATGAAGAAAGCACAAAATATTAAGAAAGTCCACTAGTATAACCAGTGTTACAGGCTCATGTAATAAATGCAGTTAAACCACGTCACATACCGGAGGCTCTGCACCATGTTTTTCCAGACGCTTAATCACCTCGTGGTTCTTATAATATATTGCATCTGCAAGTGGCTGTTTAAGAAGTCCTAATGTTACAAATACAAGAAATTGAATGAAGCTAACCAAGATTTCAGAACCAGCATAAATTGTCTTCTATCAACAAATTTGACAGATATATAAAGACAGAGATGGAAGACTTGACAGTGGCACAGGGTTCAATCCCTATTTTGACAGGTAGTATAATTGTAATCAAATACAGTTATATTTTCCCATGCTTTCTTCCTCTTAAAAAATTCAGTTCTTGTTGCTGAGGGAGATTCTGAAATATTGTTAACTTCTTCATCAAACTGCCAGAAACAGTTTATCCGCTAATTCTAAACTGCAAAGACCTGTACGTTATGTCACAAATCAAATACAATGAGAAGAGGATGGATTTTGAGGAGGGAAAAGACAAACAATATCACTGTAACATGGAACGCTGTAATGAAATATGATGCCTTAACAAAAAAGTCATGTCCTAGGTATATAACCGCATATTCAATGATGAGTTTGCAAGGACACAACTTGAACAGGTTGAAACTTGAGACTGATTGGAAGCGTACATCTGACCCCTGCGTGACCATATTTGGTAAAGAACACCTCTAGCCATGACCCTTCCAAATACATATCGCATACAACCCTCACGCATCCAGATTTTAGAACGAAAAAATCACAAATGATCATGATCTGAAGACATCAGATGCATTGTGTACACACATCAGATAATTCCAGGGATGTGCTCAATGAACAAATTATAGAATCCCTAATCTTTCCCCTATTAAGAGAAGTGAAGCAACAGCCATCAGAGCAATAATAGAGGTGGCATTGGAAAAGATGTTTTTTATCCTTGGAAGGCATTGATGTTCTTCAGATCACAAAAAGCCTGCTAAAGATGCACAAAACAGAAGCTACCTTCTAAACAGGAGATGGCAATGTCCATTATGGCAATTGACATAATTAGAGATGGCATGACTGCAATGAAATAGCTTAATTTAAACGAGTTGATGGCCCTTCGATTTATTGTTTTGCCTTACTGCATTTTTCACCATATTATGCATGATACCCTACTTTTCCAACAATTTTTTATTTCCATTAATGACTATTAGATTAACTATTAATTCCAAAAATTGCTTTTGCCAGAACCTGTACTTTAGTTGGCAAACCAACATAAGACCAGACGAGGACAAACTTAACATATAGGAGAATCAACACACAACTCTTTACCATAAAGCAGATTGCACTGAAAGAAATAAAGGTTGATAGAAATTATTGGTGTAGCCCGCTTTCTCAACATCTTTGCTGAACTTGTCATGCCAGGGGGAATGATGAGGGGGTTAAGAACACAATTTTCTCAACTTTATGATAAAAATGTGTTTTATATATGACCTTTTGTAGTTTTTCATAGGTTGAAGCCCTTTGTATTTTCAGTTACAGGTGTTTATGTAAATACTCAATTGTACTTCTACATGCAATTGCATCAATCACTCTACCAACAATTTAAAAAGTCATTGATGGCTTTCAATATAAGTTTCCAGGAATTTTTTAAAGTCTTGCATTGTCAATATTTGATAGTAATAACTTTTCTTGTGATTTCAATCTATCACAAGATAGGGAGTTGCGAAGCTGGGCAATATTAAGAGGGCAACAAATAAGGTCTACATGGCTAGCCAAGCAGTAACTAACTTATTTTCAATGCAGACGTTGTTTTCATTAATAGAAATGCAATTACTTAGATTAGTGTATAAGGACACAACTTATTGACTTAATTATTACATAAGCAGGTTCAGATTGGAGATTTCAAACTTAAAATTTGATGGAAAGCTTAATAAGTATTTAATTCTTTGAACTCTGTTTATACATATAGTACAGGTGGGAAAATTGAACTCTTCTGGTCCCCCAGTACATCTTAAACTGATGAGGACCTTGCCCATCAGAGGAGCAACAGAATTTCAGCTGGACGAGAAAAAAGACCTTAATGAGCAGATAAGCCTTCTTGTTATGAGGACCTAGCCCATATTGTTGTTAGCCTTCTTTTGGTTTATTTATGAAAGGGTTGAAGCACCAATTAACCTTCATTAAATGTGATTGGGTAATTAGGTATTATTAAGGTTTCTTAGCAACTCTAAGAGTTCAGGACTCGCAAAAATATAATTTTTGGTTTTCCTATATTTGCTATGGGGATTGCTAAGGCCAAATGGGAGTCGGTTGGATATTTAGTTAGCATTCTTCTTTAATATCCATTGGTGATATATTTTTATATTCTTATAGTTGTGCTGTAGTTCATTGTATTTGTGGTGTTGGTGAGAAACGATTATGTGAAAAAGAGCCAAATATCAAATCTGGGGATCAGGTTTCTTAACACAAACGCATCCCAGATGCCTCACAAGAAAGGATCAATAATCAAAATTTGAATAAGGCATTCTGATCTAGAAACCGTACCAAATGATGATCAAATCAAAACCGAAACCAGACCACAGGCACCCGGCCTAGCAACACCCGTGAGTCAACACGAGCATTCAATCTCTGTGGAATTTCCAAGTCTTCACTTCAATACCAAGGAGAAACACAAGTTTCTACAAGGAGCCTTAAATGCAACCCACCCCTTCCCAAAGTTCACCGTCCCAACCCATCCAAGGAAGGACTCCAACACAACAATGACTTCTGAGGTTGATGAACCTTGGATCGAAGATCACCTGGTTCTATATTGATGGTTCAAGGCTCTAAAGCCATCCGGTGACCCCATAAATCAGGTCCAATTTCCTTAGGTAAAGGCATCGAAGAAAATCACCTCTGTAATAGAGTCTCATTCTCAAAAAATAGAGATTGATCCTCTTAATTAGTGAGAGAGTCTCAATTATCTAGGTGAGTGATTCTCTAAGAGATCAAAGAAAGGTTAAGTGACTCCCCTTTGATTTTGTATTTGCATTCTATTACAAATATTGATGAATGCCTCAATTACTATATGATGTGGACATCACGGACATACCAAATTAGAAGAGATTTGATTTGCTTTCCAAATTAGAAAGGATTTGATTTATTTTCCAAATTAGAAAAGATTTGATTTGCTTTGTTAAGAAAAGATTTTGTTTTATTTGATTTTAATTTTATTTTTATTTTAAAAAATTATATTTATTTTCAAATTATCCTAAAATTAATGTTTCTCTATATAAGGATTTTAAATTCTATTGTTTGAGGATGATTGATAAATTAAATTAAATAAGTAATTGTGATTCTCTACTCTCTGTTGATCTCTTTCCTCCACCTCCTATTGTTTCTTCACCTCCTCCTAATTTCGTT
>JAOVVI020007360.1:0-14916 GCA_028571085.2 Nepenthes alata | reverse complement strand
TGCCTTATGTTTAAACCATAATTGGGTTTCTATTTGACGGAAGCTTTAGAGGACACAAAAAAAAAAAAAATCCGTTCCGTCACAACTTCATTATTTATAAAGTGGACATTTGTTCGTCAAATATAGCCCTATTTGTTTCTTTCATGGTATGCAGATGAAAGCTCATCTACATATTTTTTTAGATGTCAACTTTTCAAATAGGTATAGCCCACTTTATGTTATAGGAGTTGCTACTCGTAATCTTTTAATTATTGACCATTTAGGATCTAGTGAGTCAGATTTAAGTAAAAAGGTTTATATCACATCTTAATGGCTTTAAAGTTACCGCAGTATGCTATAATTTATTTATTTAAAAATTACAAACCTTGTTGTACTTAAAAAAGAACCAAATTTCAAATACTTCTTAATCAAATAGTGTCATTTTTAAATGTATTAGTTTCAAGTTATAAGCATTTCATTTTAATTTCTTTGGACGAATTTGCTCCATGGTATGTCAGTAGAGACTTTTATATTTATAATTATTAAGAATACTTATTTTACAAAAATAAAAATTATTATAAAAAAGGAAGTAAATATAATATTATTTTAGTTTTAACAGAAAATAATTATTTTAATAACGATAAAAAAGTGTTACATATGATGATCAATAATGAAAACAGATGATAGAGATAGATGACCGTAATAGTAAATAAATGCCGGTGCCAAATGATCAACTTAAGATAGGGATTAGTAGTCATAAGGTTTATTAATAAAAAATATATTATACAGTGTTTATTTTTAATAATAATAATGCTGAATAAAATGTCTAATGAAAGTAATATTCTTACACCAAACAGGCTCTAAACTATTCAGCATTTGATCTTGATGGGTACTACCGTTAGGACGATCCATAATAAGGTCCACGAATGAATCAAAGTCCCATTGAAGATTGTCAAAGCCGAGAAAGAGTAGTCTAAAAAACGAGAAGGGGTTCCTTAAATAACTTTCTATATCTTACTCCAGGAAAATCGACTAGAACTGACTGAAATTACAGAAACCAACTGATCTCTCTAATCCATGGCGGTTATGTAACCTGTAAAATTGTCTCATACTGTTATAAATATTCTGTCAGTATTTAGCAGTAGGATAGAAAAAAAAAGTAAAAAATTCAGTCTTATACAAGACTTATGATACAATTCACACCCACACAAATAATTCTTTCCTCCATAAAATACAAAAATGGTACAAACTATTCAAACTAAACACCTTCGACAGAATTTAAATAGCTATATTTTTTATCTAATTAGAGAAAAATTTACTAATTTGAGTATCGAAGAATTTGTTGGGGAGCAATCCTCGTTTGTCCTCTGATTCTCCTATTTTTTGTTATATTATAGGATTAAGGTCTGGAAGAGCGGTGATCAAATCAGATCCAATTTAACTCGAATCTAGAGACAATAAATTTATTCTTTATCAAGCTGTAAATTAAATAATAAATAATTTTTTACCCAAATTTCGGGCAATACATGCATGTTAGAAATACAAAGAATTAAATAAGCCCCTAAAAAAGTAAAATATTATAAATAAATATGATAGTAAATACAAATGATTTTGTAAAAAAAACGCACAAATGAATTATTTGAGAAGATAAGCTCTGTTGATAATATATAAAAATACTGTTATTTTTTTATGTATTCAATTACAAAATTTATACTAATAAAATGATTTGTCAAATTTATAATATTTTAGTTATTACGAATTTAATTATACTATATTAATTTTTTATTTGTAAAGTATAATATTAACTTTATATTACTGATTTATCAAAATTATAATATTTTAGGCATCACATAATGTGTGTGCGTGTGATATTACCATTCTAAAGATATTGTACTTCTAATTTTCAATACTGTAGAATTTTTATTTATCCAATTTTATTATTGTATAATTTAAAAGATTATTGATTTGACCTTAAATATATAGAATAAAATTAATTTAAAATAAAAATATATTAAAAAATGTTAGTAATAAATTTAGAATATATTCGATTCGGATTTGGGCTCGGCATCTTGAAGCAGAACGGAACCGACCGGGACCGGGTTCGTCAATGAGCGAAAAAATGTTTCTTACGCCAAAACCCTAACCTATGTACCCTCACTCCGTGAAGCAGAATAGCCTCGGAGTTTACTCAAAGCCTCTAATGGCGTCTAAATGCTTTAGATTCATCAGTGGGAAATCATCCTTCTCCCTCAAATCCTCCTTGAAATCGAATGTTCGTTCAACTTCATATGCAAAATATCGAGCTTCGTCATCTTCTTCCACAGTCCCTCCGCTGCTCAGACCTAATTCCCTACCTACTCGAGGATTCTGCTTCTCCAGGTCTGATGATCGACTCTGACGTTATCTTTATACATTTCAAGATTTCATTGAAAAATTATATAGACACGCGATTTTTGTGCAGGCTTCCGTCGGAACTTGGATGCGTGCAGTCGCTGTTGCCGCTTCACAGTGCGGTTGCGGCTGCGAGAATGACGTCGTGCCTGAGCACGACGTCGAGGAATTGCCGTGCAAATTCACAGGGTACACTCTGCCGCACCTCTCCCGGCCTCTAATTTGTTGTTTCCATTTTTACTATGTGAGTAGCTTGTGCTCCTTACTTGGCCAATGCCAATTTCATTTTCCTGCCTCAAGATCATTACTTACCACTTATTTTGACGTCAATACTTTGGGTTGGAGAGTGTTTTTTGGATTTGTGACGGTGCCTCACCAGATTGCATTGGATTAGATGGTTATTTATCTTCAAGATTGTTGTGTGAGATATCGTAGAATTTCTTGGCGATGTCATTTTTATCTGAGTTATAGCATATGAGCAATGTTGAGACCGAGAAGTATAGGCTAATGGGCAGGTATTTATCTTTGATTATAGCTGAATGAAAATGGTGAAGCTAGTATGAAGTTGTTATCATATTTCTGGAGGTTTTACTCCATAATTGCTGAAATTTTTTGTGAATTTATGTAAAGTTTCCGTGGCTGTATATCGGAGAAAGAAGCCCAAAATGTTACCTGCATTCTACAAAGACTTAGGTTGTGCTGCCTCTCAAATGATTCGTTTTTATTAATTGTGAAAGTAAAGTTTTGTCCATTTTGAGGAGAAACTGATAAAGCACATGTGAGCTTACCTTTTCTTTTGTTAGGCTAAGCTGCCTATAGAAAAGCTGCATCTTGAAGAATACTGAGGAAAGATTTCACACTGTTAACCGAAAAAGGAGTGATTTCTTTTAATGCTCCAATTTAATGATAATCTCCTTCCTTTCTCTTGTATCATAGTTCCCCACATTGTGATAAATTGATAAATACACTTTGAAGTTTCGATTCCATATAGCATATGTTGCACTTTTTACAGTCTGTTGGACCTAATCCAAAGTGACACATTTTGAATGATTGGAGCATGGCAAAAGCAACTTGTAGCGCATTCATCATAAATATGTATGCTTTGAATGGATTGAAGTGCATGTTTTGTCGATGTAGGACTATCAGTTTGATGGGAGTGCTCTAGCTAATGTGTATGTGAAATGGGAGTATCCAGTTGTGGGGAATATGGAACTTATTTGACAAACCTTGTAGTCATTAAATTGGAAATTGAATAAATATTTAGGTCAAGAACTGAGTTGATCATGCATGATATTGGGGCTGATAACCTGTATACATCAGAAAAAATGAAAATACTGTAACTTGTAAGGCTTGTAGGTGATTACTTATTGTCTGTAACATCTTGATAGTATGGCTATGAACACTAGGTGTAAGAAAATTGTTTGTGGAAGTATTGATATGCATACAAAATCACTTATCATTGGGGCATATTAGCATTGAACTTTTGACGTGATTCCATAACATTGGCATTTGACTAATTGAGAATATAGGAGACGAATTTAGGTTGTTTGTCCTTCAACATTCAGCAATTACTCTTCCTAGGCTGATTCTTAGAATTCAACCAGAAATTCAACTGAGGCATGCATTTTATTAACTAATTCAGCCTTCGTTGGGTTGATGACTACTATGATGGATTAGGTGGTTTAAAATACTGAGAGATACTCGAGAAAAAGAACAGGGCTCTGAGGGAAGTTCGAATCCTTGATTGAGGAAATGGTGAATCATTCTCCTGTGAAATCAGTGAGATGGCTAGGCTTGATGGTGTTGAGGTTGACTTCATTAAAGCACAGATGGGAACGAAAGAAAGCTGTATGAGGATCTGAAATAATAGAAACCATGACATAGGAGCAGAATCACTATATCTTGTCACGTAAGCTTTTCCTAAAATGAGAGGCAATGAATTCCTCATGAGGCTTCGAATATCTGGAGGTATAGAGTAATATATAATTGCTGACTTTATCAAGGTTAAATAGGATGTTGGTGGTATTTGGAAAATTGGTGCATCTTGAGGATTAAGTTGGAATCAAACAAACACCATTGCAATTTTTTTTCTTGAAAAGTATGGAGAGAAGATTTCAGGCCTCTGAGATGCTATGCAAAGACAAAGAAAGATAATGGATATGTAAGTCCATGGCAAATGCAGCAGTGAAATTAGTTACTTATTAGTGGTCAACACTCAAACTCAAGAGGTAACAATGTGTAAGACTCTTTTAGATCTATGCGAATAAGGGTTATAATCTTTGGAATTATATTCGCTATAAATTTCCTGTTTTAACAAGAACAATTTTTGTCTGGGTTAGAAAACAAATAGAGCCTGATAAACCCAACTCTCGGCTTTGCTTTGACTTTTAATTTCTTGGGTGGTTCTGGTTTAGTTTGCACCTGTATTTAATGTGACATGTGAAATCATTGTTTCACACTTGAATTTCTCTTCTTGAATCCAAGATCCAACGTGTGTACCATATCAACTATTTTAAGGGGACCCACCTTATGTACAATCTACAAGAAGAAAGGCTTTAAGGGAAGGCAGAGAGTTATCCCATGGCAACTGCACTGATGTCTAAGTGAGCACAGTAGTTGAGCTGGGGTGTTGAAGGTGGTAGTGTATGAGCAGCTAGAAAGGTGAGAGATTTCAGGCATGGCTAATTTGGCTTATATTCTGAGTGCTTGGGAAGAAATGGCATTGCCCTGTATCGTTTGTGGAGTAGTGGCAAATACTTCATGCGAGTTAATATGACACATTTCTAATAATAAATTAACCTATGTGAAGATTTCTGGGAGTTGCTTTTGCTGTATTAACTTTTATCTAAAGTAGAGTTGATGTCATCTTAATGGATTCTGAAATCCTGAGTTACCAGGTTAGTAACTATGTAATTGCATCATTAACATTTCCAAGTGGACACGTTTTATGGGATATGAAAGGAAGAGGAAGCTTTGAATAGCGACTATTCCCCTTTTGCTTGGAACCATTAGGTATTCTGCAACTGGAAAGTTGTGTTTCAAGCATTGTGAACATTTCCTTGGTACATGGCCTTACTAGAATATTTGGTTCCTGCAGGCACATAATTTTGATATGCTTGAAAGAAATGAACTGGGACTTTCCAATTATGATCCCCTGCATCATTCTCAAGTATGACATTGTAAATTCTCTTTTAAAAAGACAACAGCTGTTATTTGTATGTTTCTTTGGCTCAGCAAATAATGTTGCTTAGATGGAAGTGCACAAGTATCTCTTTGTATATCATTCTCAAGTATCTCTTTTAAAAAGACAACAGCTGTTATTTATATGTTTCCTTGGCTCAGCAAATAATGTTGCTTAGATGGAAGTGCACAAGTATCTCTTTGTATATCATTCTCAAGTATGACATTGTAAATCTTCTGTTAAAAATACAGATTAATGTTATTTATTTTTTCTTTGGTTCAGCAAACAATGTTATTAAGATGGAAGGGCACAAATATCGCTTTTTTTTTTTATTTGATTGATTTACATCTTTGCACTGGTGGACCGAAGCACATTTTCTTCAGATGCAACATTTGTTTTCTTTTCTACCAATTGCTCAAAATCCTTTTAATTTCCATGTCGTTCCACATTTTCCTTTTGTTCAAAATCCTCAGTAGTGGTTTATGTGCTTGTCTCTTAATTTCCTATTAAACTTCCAAACTAGTCCAATATTACTTACTTTTTGGAACATTTTGATGCGGGTATCTCAGAAATTTATAGAGATTCGATTTAATTTATTTCAATGTTTTGTCATATCTTGGAGATTATTGAAATTTTATAATTTTTATTATTTCTCGGATACTTGTGAAAGGTTATATTTTGTTTTCATTATTTTTTATTTGAGGTTATCGTCAGTTAGAACATGTCTGTTTTTGAGTAAATTAGGAGCAAGGTTCCTCTATATAATGACCCTAATTTTATCATTTGATTAATCATTAATAAATTGAATTATTTTTGAGATATTGAAGTTTCTCATTCTTCCACTGGTTTTCTCTACTTCTCACTTTTCTTCTCTACTTCTCTCTTTCCCTCTTCTTTTTCCCTTCTCTATTTCCCCTTCCCTAAATTACACGAGTTCTTGTTAAAATGCCACATAATCAGTCATTAGCTCCATAACTGACTTTTGTGACAACCAAGAGTCCTGTTCTCTCTTAGGCAAAGCGAGTTCTTAGCTCAAAATTCTGCTGTATGTTGAATGACTCTAAATATGTAAATTTAATAGTAACTGAACTGCTTATTTTCCCAGATGAAATTGATGGTACGTGAGAAGATTGCTATTTGTTTAAGGTGGGCAGAGTCGACTACGTTGCTTCCATGGTTTCCTCTAGAAAGATTGAGACATTACCTTAATCCTTTCTGTTCTGTGATTGATAATTTAGTTAGCTGTTTGCATTCCTGCCCCCTCCCCCCGGAGCAAGATTTAATCATATAGAACAATAAACTGCGGCTGCAGAACTTGGACCATCTCCTTGTTATTAACCACATTGCTCTAATTTCAGTTCATAAAATCAGATGCAACTTGTCATTATTATGACAATCTCTAATTCATTCTTTGTTTCCTGGTTGCATTAGGGCTTGGGCTGTCAGTTCCCAGGTGACTCTGAGCCAAATCATCACTGATGCAAGGTCATGAGTAATTGAATGCATACGTTTATACTCATTGCTCTACAGCTTATCCAAGGGAAAGAGCTGGACTTATTATAATTTTCATCAACAAAGACATTTCAAACCCTTGAAATTGAGGAAATTTTGTTTCTATTCCAACTCAGATTAATTGTTAGCTGAGAATAAAGATTGTGGATTTGCCTGCTATTCTTTCTGTAAGCTTTTAAGTGGTACAAAGATTCAACATTTTGTACTTGAATATTATCCTCTTTGCCTGATTGCTGCTTCTGCACCATTTGTTCGTGATTTTTCTTGTAGCCAATGCTGGTGTCATGGTCTAATTTTTATGCAATGAAAATCAGCCATGTGGGGCCAAGAAGTCTTTGAGGCAAGGGCAGTCTTGCCAAACTCTAGGATCAGAAAAATCGTCTCTGATATTTACCACACGAGCCTTACAAGTTGAACCTTTTTCCACCAGTGTTGCATCATTCATTTTAACTTAGATGCTCCCACATCTTTCAGCCAACCAACGAGCTATTAATTGATCGCTCTCCAGCGTTCGGTTCGCCATCGAGATACTATCCATCCTATTGATAGACTTTCTTGCCATACTCGATGCTTTTGCACATTGGGTTCTGATCTATCATGTTTAGACATGACTTTGGGCTATAACGTCACTTGGGATTTTATTATTTTACTAGTGTAAACCATTAGTGTTTGGTGTTTATTATTTTACTGATGTTCGGCCAGCTTTGAGGTGCCAAGAACACCTCTATCTAAAGTATTACATTTGGTAACCCAATGCAAAGTGCGTGTCAGTGCTTCACTAAGATCCTAGGTTGTCTTGTGATATGCCCTGGAGTCCATCCCTATCACATGATTGCTCGCCTGGGCGATACGCAACAATCCAGGGACAATTATGTGCTTAATAGCTGCCCCATAGAGGATTCTGGGTTTCAATTAGATTTATGGGAATAGATATTGATTGAATCACCTCTATGAATAATTCATCTCAAAGTCAGTGTGGGAAGGGGCAGAGTCCTCAAAACCGCTCTCCTAGGGCTTGTCCAGAGACTAATGCCATATGTGACTCACCCAATGTCACGGCTTGTTGACATCTCGACTCATGAACCGCGAGCCTTGGCTTCCAAGTGACAGAAAACAACTATATGCTAAGCGTGGTGGGACTCTGGTAGTGACTCACCCCAATAATTGGGATACTTACGACTGTGAACAAGATAAAGATTATTTTGAATATTTTCACATACTGGTAATCCTAGCTAATTTGTTGAAGTTTCAAACTAGAGTACTATGGTAAATTATCCTCCACCATTGAATTAGAAGGGAGCATGTTGTTGGCTAAGGGAAAGCTTCAAGTGCTTGGTTGAGCCTTAATATTCAAAGGCTCGTTGGGTTCATTCAAAAAAGATATTGTTTAAGAATAGATTAGTGAAATAAAAATTAATTTTCCTGGATTTTATGTTACTATATCATGTGTTCCTGACCTTAATAAAATTATTGTGCATTTTATGGATAAAATTATATAAGAAAAACATTTAAGGTATACAATTGAAATACTTGAATTGACATGATATTAATTTATTCGTCTATTTTTTATACAAATTTATTGGCATAAAAAGATAAATAAAATACTATATTTACTTTATAGTTCCCTAACCCTCCTCCAACTCAATCACCCACTATTCCATGGAGATGGTCAAACGGCTCGTTTAGGTTTTAATCGACCGTCTGTTCGTCGTTTCTTCAAATTAATCTTGCAGTTCAACTAAAAGCTTGCGTGTGTGTGTCGCACATTATGCACTATGAAATCATATTTCCCATCTCAATCCAACTAACCCCAACTTCTTTCGTCACACCCCTCTTTCTCATCAGCTCCCTAACTGCGCTCACATCCACCCATTTCTCATGGCGTGCACTTATGTTGGACACCGTGACATATGCAAACTCATCCCCAGCCTCAAGCTCAGTCACTTTTGCAGCTGCAACCTTCGCCAACTGCAAGTCTCCGCAAGCACCACATGCGCCAAGCAAAGCCCTCCAAACAACTCCACATGACCCGAAACCCAGTTCTTGTATCATCTTCTCTGCCTTCCACACCTCCCCGTGCTGCCCCATCAGCCTAATCATCGAAGTTAAATGCTCGGTTGTCGGTTTAATGCCATAATCATCAATCATGGACGCAAAGTACTCAAAGGCCCTCTGCATTGGCATTCGAGTGTGTGAGCACGCTGCTAAAACATTAAGGAAGGTGATCTCATTGGGCTTCAATTCTTTCTCCAGTTTCAGTTCCTCAAAGTGCTGGATCACCTTGTTCGATTTTCCATTATGAGCAAAGCCTGAGAGCATTGTATTCCAAGTTACAATATTCTTACTAGGCAACGATCGGAACAGCAATTCTGCATTTTTTACCTGACCACATTTTGAGTACATGTCAACTAGGGCACTTCCAACAACAACTGAAGTATCCAAGCCGCGCTTTATGGTACAAGAATGGAGGAGCGTCCCCCATGTTAGAGCTGAAAGACCTGCAATGCCGCTTAAAATGCTCGAGAAAGTGTACTCATCCATATCAACTCCACTTCCATGCATACTGGTAAAGAAGTCCAGAGCTTTCCGTGCTCTGTTCCGATTCACATAACCCGTTATTATCGAGTTCCAAGAAGATGAATTGGTGTTTGGCATGCTTTCTAAAACCATAACAGCATCCTCGATGTTCCCGAACAGAGCAATGCCACTGATCACTTCATTATAGGAGATCGTATCAGGATGAGGCATCTGGTGAAAGTACTGAATTGCAAGTTCTAATCTTTGGTTTCTAACGCTGGCTGCGATAACTGAATTCCAAGAAAAAGCATCCTTACAGACCAAAAAATGGAATACATGGATAGCTTCCTCCAGATAACTGCACTTCCCATACATATCAATCAAACAGTTTGCGACTAGATTGCTTGATTCAAACCCACAAATCACAACCTTGGAGTGTATTGACCTGCCCAACCACAGCAAACCCAATTGGCTGCATCCAGCTAAAGCAGCTGTGAATGAGAACGCGTCGGCAGTGAGCTCGGATTCATTAAGCTCAATAAACACACCCAATGCCTTCCGAAACTGCCCAGAATGCACATACCCAGAAATCATGGTGTTCCAAGAGACAACATTTCGTTGAGGAATTTCGTCGAACAATTTATGGGCGTCATTAAACGACACAAGTTCCCCGTAAAAGCTAACCAGAGCAGTGGAGACATAAACGTCCGAAGCAAACCCACTACGCAAAATGTAGCAATGAAGCTGTTCGCCGCAAGAAACAAATCCCTGTTTGGTGCAAGATCGTATCATCTGCACCATCTTATGGCCGTTTGGTTTTCCCCCATTGTTGAGTATCTGTGACAGCTCAAACGAGGCCATAACCTTGTGAGGGGAAAATTGGTGAGAGGAGGAGGTGGGACTGGTACCAAATGCAGTGCTTTTCGTTCTATAAATTTCGCGACCGACATGGTTTGTGCGAATCGAGTTGAATAAGATAGTTAGGTCTGAAGGGACTCGACGGCTTTGGTTTCGGCTTCGAAGGTGCTTGTCAATGGCACTGCAGAAAGTTCTTTGCATCCCTTTGCAAACGTCTCATGATTGTGGTTCTCCTCTACGAGATATGGAAATGCTTTGGGCGAAAGTTTGACAGAAAATATCACAAAAATGTCATTTTTGAGAATTAAATTCACCACAGTCTTATTATATATTTTGAGTATCACCAGTTTAATGTAGTTATTTAAGTGAAATATTGATGCGAATATAAGTCAGTAGGAGAGTCTATCCTAAAAGATCGGTCTAGTAGGAGTAAGAGTCCCCTAACTTATAAGTTTGAGATTTTACCTCAAACTTTCTAATGTGGGTCTCTCATCATTCCTCCCTCCTTCAACACCCGCGACCTCGACGGTTACACTCTGCGACACTTCACTCGACGAATTTTACTCTGCGACGCTTTACTCTGCTCCGGTGCACCGGCAGCAGGTCAGCTCCTCCGCAGATAGCCATTTCTGATCAGAATCCTCCGCATGTAGCCTTCTTCGAGCCGGGACTGCTCTCAATAAAAGCACCATTTGATACGAGTATAAGTAAGTGGGAGAGCCCATTTCAAAAGACAGGTCTAGTAGGAAGGAGAGCCTCCTAACTTATAAGTTAGAGGTTTTGTCTTAAATTTTTTAATGTGAGACTCGCATCAAATATTTTAAATGTAATTTTAAAATTTTTTATAATATAATATTTTATTTATCTTTTTAGTTTATATAAGTTTGATTATATTAATAAACAGATAAAATTTAAATTTATTTAGTTATGCCATAAAAATATTTAACTATGACCATGAAGTTGGATCGGTCAAATTAGATTCAGTTTTTGAGCAAAATAAAAATATAATAGTATCCATTCATAATAAGGGTTGAATCAATTTAGATTGGCTATTAGGTCTTTTTAATTTTTGTAGTAAATTATATTTGCATATTAAGAAAATCTAAGGACTTAAAATATTACAAAAACACAATATTTAGGTAAAAGAAAATGTGACCAAAAAATATTTTAAAAAATAACATTTAGATTAAAAAATTACTATTTATATAAAAATACTGTTGAGAGTGATAATTTTGAAGTTAATAGTTGCCTAAAATATAAAAATGTACACTCATAAAAAATTATAATCTAAGCCATGTTATTTTTCACTTTGGTTGTGTCTATTTTTTGTCCTTGTCCATTCATAGTATTATGTTAGGCCTCATCGAGAATTTTTAACAAATTTCATAATTTTAAAAACAGATACATGTTTTTTTTTTTAAAAAAAATTTATATTTTATAAAATTTTGAGCTAAATAGATTGGATAGATGGAATGACACAATTTTAATTAGGTCTAAATTGATATCTCAAAAATAAACTTTAGCAGCAAATTAAAATCATAAAATAAGCTTGAAGAGCTTTAAAGTAAATCATGAAATGATAATTCGATAATTAGAAAAGGTTATGATGAGTTTAAAATAAATTTATTTATTAATGCTTTTTTAAAAATATTTTATGAGATAATTTATTTTCACAATTATCTGAAATTTTATTCTCAAATTGTCTTTGATTTCAGCAAATAAAAGCAAGTCTAAACTTGCTTGGCAAAATCATATCTCTTAGTATGTGCAGTATGAAAAGGTTATTATTTACTAAGTTGTGTGAGGAGGTATATTATCAAGTCATAATATATTTTTAATTATTAAATTTATTTTATTGACTTATTCTCTAATAAAATTTAGTAATAATTGGATTATTATTGGCCATATTTATTTATTAATTGTATTTAATTATAACTTATGATAAATTATTCGAACAAACATGCTTGAATTATGCTTATGTGCACTTTTCAATAGCTCCTCCGAATAGTGTGCATGCACATTTAAATGAAATTTCATACATGAGGCACATATATGTACATATAATAATAACAGTTAAATTTTGGCTATTTTTTTATGGATAACTCAACAAGCGAAAAGTCATTGAAGGTTCACATGAGGCTTGTGTAAGTATCGAAGTGTTCACACGTGCGATGCATGTGTGGCGAAGGGTCAAGAGGCAATATCAAGTCGGGTGCTTAGAAGCTCTCGAGCGCCGATTCAATATTGAAGGAGAATTGTTGACGCTCGCCTCATTTTCAAGTGGTAAAGAGGCACAGATTTCAGACTTGGTGCACACACTCCGTACTCGATGGGCGCTCAAGTGCAGAATCTAAAACTTGGTGTGCTCGATCCGCACTTAATGGATGCTCGAGTGCTGCTACGATGTATAAAACGCGACTTACGCGTTTTACGGTTACGATTCTGAAATCTTTTTGTCATGAATCTGAACTAAGTATGTCAATTTAAATAATTAATTATAATTACTAAAATTTAAAATCCTAAATAATTTTAAATAAATAATTTTAAATTCCAAAACTCAGAGTGTGAAAATCTAAATAAAGAGAACCCGACAAACTAAAATCCACATAAGACCTCATTGGACAACTGCCTGGACAAAAATAACAGCGACTTACTTTACAAATATCGTAAGGGAAGTAACAATCCAATCAAAAATCATAACCATATATAACATAACATCTGAACTATTTTTAAAATACACTATGGGTATTTATCCGACCAAGATCTGCTCTCTGTCCCAAGATCCATTTTCGTATTGGTGATGGAGCAGAAACGTTCCTCTGGCTAGATCATTGGCACCCGCTAGGTCCTCTCTGTGATCGAATCGATGAGAGGATGAGATGTGTTACCGGATTACCCCTGGATGCCAAAGTTAAGGACATCATCATTAACGGTGTCTGGAGATGGCCTAACCAGTTTGACACGGAGGTAGCGAATATTGCAGCTCATATGCCCCCTACCTCCCTTATCTCTCTCGCAAGGATATGGCCCTTTGGACTGCAGACCACTCTGGATATTTCACTGTCAAATCCGCTTATATAATTTTCCATGCACCTAATGACGCGGTGGAGTGGTCTTGTCTTGTTTGGACCCCTCTGTACATCCCTGCTCATGCCTTTATCCTTTGGTTAGCTATTCGCCACAAGCTCAACACTCTAGATAGGGTTAGCGAGTACCTTCACATCTCTCTGATTTGTGTTCTTTGTTCTAATGACATGGAAAGTAACAACCACCTTTTCTTTAACTGTCCTTTCTCCTCGGCTGTCTGGCGCCTCATGCACATTCAAGCTGGCCTTAACTGGCCTTATCCACACTGACACTTCAATGTCTTATGGGCTGCCAATCGTTGGAAGGGAAAATGCCTCAAAGCCGCTCCTTCCACCTCACCCTTGTGGCCTCAATCTATTTCATCTGAAGGGAGCGAAATCAACGTGTCTTCAAGAACACTACGTGCAATGAAGCCCAGCTGGCCCACCAGATTACTGCTGCTGTTTGGGGTAAGCTGGAGTTCTCTCATGTTGCGGCTGCCCGTAGAGACAGATCAGTTCTGATAAGATGGAGCATCCCCCTTGCGGTTCTGAATGCGGACTCCGATCCCTGACAGTTGCCTTCATCCGGAGTGTTTTATTTCTGTGCATTTATTTAGCCGGAGCAGTTTTGCTATATGCCGGAGTGGCTTGAATCCGGAGCAGTTAGCGTAGAAAAAATTGTTTGTCGTGGCTTTTGAGGACTTCGGATTCTGGAGTGTTTTTTTTGTCCTTGCTTTTCCGGAGTGTCTCCTTCTGTGCTTTTATTTTGCCGTAAAAAAAACGTATTGTCCTGGATTTTGTGGACTCCAAATTCTGGAGTGCTTTTGCTTTTGAGAACTCCAGATCCAGAGTGTTTCCTTCTGTGCTCTTTTTTGAGAAAAAAAAAATTCGTTTTGTTCTGGCTTTTGCGGACTATGAATTATGGAATGCCTTTGCTTTTGAGGACTCTCGTTTCTGAGTGTTTCACTTCTGTGCTTTTATTTTTCCCTAAAAAAAATATTATATCATGGCTTTTGAGGACTCCGGTTTCCGGAGTACTTTTTGGAAACTCCGGAATTTGGAGTGTTTTTTTGTTTGCTTCTTTAACCGGAGCTTTTGAGAACTCCGGAATTCGGAGTATTTTTTGCTCGATTCTTTGGCGGTGTTGCTTTCATGCCGGTTTTTTTGTGAAGATTGATTCCGGCCCTTTTTCGAGGACTCCGGAATCCGATGTGTTTCTTTGTTCGCTTTATTTGCTGGTGGGGCCTTTGTGCCTGTAACTTCGTTGATTGAATACGGAGCTAGTTCTCTCTAAGGCCGGAGTGGCTTGAGTTTGAAAAAAAAAAAATCTCTATGTCCAGCTTTCGGGGATCTGACCATGATTTTGAGGTTCCGAAACCCGGTGTGTTCTTGTTCGCTTTATTGGCTTGT
>JAOVVI020007359.1:0-14916 GCA_028571085.2 Nepenthes alata | reverse complement strand
CCAAATATCTGACAATCGTCTTAAATCCTAATTCCGTGTTTTGGTCAAACAGTTAAAATCATTCATCTTTGATCCTCTCAAGGGCCGTCTCCTGCGCTGATCTACCAGCCTTTTTCACAGTTCAAGATATGCCTGCCCCTCAATTAATTTCATGTAATGGAGAATTGATAAAATATAATTATTAAATATAAAAGGTTTTGTCGTATAACTATTTTTTATTGACCGCTTATTTTTACTCTTGTCATCGGCTGGCCAAAAAAATGCCGCGTGGCAGAAGAGAAACCAACGCCTAGTGAATAAATATTTCTAATACTTCTATGATCTAATTGACCAAGATAAGGCAGTGCCATCGTGTCTCCTCTTCACCGCTCTTGCTTCCCCTAACACATGCACGCCACCTTTGCATATTTTTCTGCCATAATCTTATTTTTAATTTTTTTTAGAAAAATTACATTTATTTCGGATATTAGATTTGAACCGTTTAGGAAAGTTAATATAAAATATAAAATTTTGATGAGATAAAATTAATGTTATATCTAATCTATATATATACATTGGATAGTATATATTTTTTAAAATTTGCAAGGGTGCCAAATATTATTTAAATTTAATAAAAGCACTCTCCAGAGGGAGGGAGACCGCCCAGTAATCCCATGAAAGCCTGCCACGTGCACTTGGGCCGCTGTTCTCACCTCTATCCTCAACTCTATTCCACTCTACTGCTTGTCAAATAAAATCGTTTTTAAAGGACTTACAAAAAACATAATTGCTCCATTGTCTTAGGATTTGTGAGTCAGCTACACGGTTGCGCTGGGTAATTTAGATAATAAAAGGGAAATTTTCAAATATTTTATGTTAAAAATTAATCTATCTCTCTCCCTCTCTCTCCTCTTAACCTTTCTATTTAACATATTTAACTTTAAATTTTTAATTATGCTCTATATTGATCTGGAATTTGAAGTATGGTGTATCGGGAATCAAACAAATGTGGAAGTCATAATTTATTTCTAATAGAATAATGAATAGATGAGAAATTGTACACGTATTTTAGTTATACTTTATAAAAACACGAATAAGGGAAAAAATAGTTATTTTTTTAAAATTATATTTATTTTTATATTTTTTTTTAATCGATGGACTAATGTAATTATATATATTCACGTGATGTTCTTTGGTGCAAATGATACGTGTAAGAATATGAATGATAGCTCGCTTGATTGACTAGGATTTCACGGTATGCATCGTTTCAGCAAATTCGGGTTGAAGAAAATTTAATTATAACATAATTAAAAGTGTTAATCAAATTAGTAAAAATGTAAAGTTCAAAAAACAACTGCTTTTTTAATCAATTTCAGCGAGCTGTAATTGACTAGAAGGGCTTGATACCACGCAAGTTTAGTTTTAAAACTTCAAAATTTTACATGATAGTTTTCAAAATAATTTCTTTTATAAATATTAAAGATCAAGAAACGAATAAATTAAATAAAAAAAAAAGTGCGTAGAAGTCAAGAAATTTTGCCGTTATTGGTACGCATTTTAACTTATGAGTCTGACCACTTAAAAATTGTTCGTAAGAAATTAAAAGGAGGGCCAAAATGATATTTGAATAACCACAAGATCACTATGATCCCTTGCGAAATGGCGAGGGCCTCGATGCTCGTGCAAGGTTGGTCGTCACCACCACCTCTATATTTGTGCCCTCCATCTCCTCTCCTCCTCCGTCAAACTCACCGTCCCTCCTTCTCTCTTTCTCTCTCTTTTTCTGTAGCAGTTGCGCTGTTTTCCAAGGTGATACTGAATATATCTCGCGCCCATCGACGGCGATGGACCATGAGAGCTGGCTTGCCTTCTCCCTTTCCAACCACCGTCATCATCATGACCAACTGCACTCCCCTTCATCGGATCACTCCTCTCCACTCGCCCTGTACCATCCCTTCTCTTCTTACTCTCCCCATGCTCCAGGTCATCTATCTCATCCCAATAGGAGCTATAAACCCACTTCGAGCTAGCATTTTTTCCCTTGATTCGGGGTTTCATGAAATACAATTCGTTTTCTAAGAGTGTTTTCTTTGTTTCAGGTGATATCATTGAGGTACATAACCCACAACAAGATGCTACTGCAACTGACTTATCAATTCTCCCCAGCGGTGGCGGTCAAATACTCGAGAACTTCCTCCGGCCTGGTCTGCAAGTGGCTGTGGCCCCGCTCTCCATCGAATCTCCGGCCGCCGCATCCAGAAACATGGCCATCACCGCCGTTGCTGCCGCCACGGGATATGATTCGGAGCTGAAGGCAGTAGCTGCTAGCTTCCTGCGTGGGTTTGATGCTGATGCCGAGAAACAAGCTGTTGCTGTTCCCGTGGTGGGTCCTGCGCCCAAGAAGACTGGTGACAGTACCTTTGGCCAACGCACCTCTATCTATCGTGGTGTTACTCGGTAATTACCATCTTTGTATTTTGGCTTGACGAATTCAAGTACTTGATATGTGTATATTAATTTGCTGTGGCTATTGAAGTACCAAGTGCAACACCCGTTATTAAAAGTTTAAATTTGGAATTTGAACTCCTCCCAAAAAGAGCACAAATATGATTGTTGGATCATTTACTGATATGGATCTCGGATGATCCCGCACTAGTGGCATCATGATATCTTATCGATGAAAATGGGAGAGTTTGGCTCGGTCTGCGATTGACTGATTGAGGTTTAAATATGAAGATTTCATGTGTTCTGATTTCTTTTAGCCCTAAAATAATTCATATTAATCTAACAAAACACTATCTTATTTCAGAGAAAAATTCAATATATAGTAGCTTACCTTATAAATCTCTACCAAGAAATTATTTAGCATCCTGAATGACTGTGTTGTCTGAAATCGTCCAAGTATGAGATAAAGTTGTAGGCTGTTTAATTTTTTTGGTAAGTTGGTTGTATGTTATATCATAGGGCGATATTTTAGATGCGGCGCAATCTTGAATACATGACATTAATTGCAGCTGATTAATTTGATAGCCATCGTGTTATCTGGATAATATTCGGTTTTTATTTTTATTTTCTTTATTTTGATGACAAATCTGTTTTGATTTTTGTTTTGAAAAACAAACGTTGCAGGCATAGATGGACAGGAAGATATGAAGCACATTTGTGGGATAATAGCTGCAGAAGGGAAGGCCAGAGCAGAAAAGGCCGCCAAGGTAATTTTATTTCGCAAATTGCTTTTGATTTTTTCCCAGTTTTTTGGTTCATTTCGATATTTTTCTTTTTGAATTTTTTTTTTTTGCGTAGCAAGCGTTTGGGTAGTTAATTAGTGTGTGTCAAGAAATGGAAATGGGAATGATATGGAAAAAGCAAATTCCTAATATACAAGGAATGATAGTTCTATTTTGGGTTTTAGATCTTCAGGAAAATAATCTCTATGTTATTTACTTTTTAAAATTTTATTGTCTGTTTTTATTCAATTTTGGTTTTGTGCAGTATGACATTTTTATGCTTACTATATATTGGGGATCGTATGAATGCTTTATCTTAGGAAATGTAAAAAGGTTTAAAGTAGAAGTTTAGGGTATTCTGGTGTACAAAAACTTATGCCAGCATGTGGAGTCCACCAACTTTGAGTCTGTTGTTAAATATTTTTCATATGACATCACAATATTATGAATTTTGTAAAATTATGTGTAGTATACAATCGTTACTAAATAAAATTTAAAATGAAAGTTTAGTAAAATAAAAAGACTGATAATTATGTTGTTCGCTCTTCTTGTTTACAAGGCTAAAAACCCACAAATGGAAACGAGTTAGGCTCGAATCTGCATTAAGAACAGATATGCATAAATCAGTCACAAATTTATATTTTCTTTCTTTTTGGTTCTTTAAAGAAAAGGATGTTTTGGCTTCTGATACTACTGAAGTCCTTTAGTTTTTTTGTAGTTAATTTTGCTATGATGTGCACCTACAGCCCACACACACGCGCGCGCGCACACATATATAGATATAATACGAAGTTTGCGTGGTTATTTTTTTATACGGACTTGCATGCCAATGTTACTAAACCTCATATATTTACTCCGTTCTAATCAATGTTCTGTTTGTTTCTGCGGCATGCAAATAACGAACTGCTGCTTCTCATGGATCCTCATTAATTGGTTCTCGACAGTTTATTTAGGTAAGTTTTTCTTATCCATGCTGAAAGATTATGTTATATATTGATGTCTTTTGTGTTGATAATGAAGATCCGTGTTGCATGAATCCCTGATAATCTGGATCCTATCATTGATTTTAGACTTTGTTTTATATTTTTTCTTTTTTTTGATTTATTTATTCAATTAATTAAGGTGGGTATGATAAAGAAGAGAAAGCTGCAAGAGCATACGATCTAGCTGCTCTCAAGTATTGGGGTCCGGCCACCACCACCAATTTTCCTGTATGCTTCTTCAAAACAAAATTTTTTTTAAAAAAAGAAACAAAACCCAATTAAATTATTGAAACAAAGTTTATCTTCTTTCTTACAATTCTGTATATGATTTTATGGAAGATATCTGACTATGAGAAAGAGCTAGAGGAGATGCAACACATGACTAGGCAGGAGTTCGTTGCATCATTACGAAGGTATTTTGTACCTGCATATTTTGCTCAAAGTTGCAGTATCTTCCTTTTTCATTCTAATTTTATTAGATAAAAAGAAGAGCAAGAGTAATATCCGGTCATTCATTCATTGTGGGTGTAGCATATATTCAATATCTTATTTTCTGGAAATGTTGAACTTACAGGAAGAGTAGTGGATTTTCTAGAGGCGCGTCTATTTACAGAGGAGTCACAAGGTTTTAGTTTCTGATTCTTTGGTTTCCTATGTATTACATGTACTTACAAAGTAAAAATAAAAAGAAGGGGTAAGGGTAAATGATCAAACTGTGTTATTTTGGAATGTTATTTTATCAGGCACCATCAGCATGGCAGATGGCAAGCAAGAATAGGAAGAGTGGCAGGCAACAAAGACTTGTATCTTGGAACTTTTAGTAAGCTCACATGATTTTCTTTTAATTCTAGGCCATCTGATAATTAGGGATCAAAGTCCGTTTATTGTACGCGCTTCTAATAGTAGTTTTGGTGATAGCTGAAACTCAAAATATCAAAATATGAATACCGTTTCAAGCTTTAAGCAAAAAATTTCCTCTCATTTTTCTTCCTCCTTGTGATGAATATTGGCAGGCACCCAAGAAGAAGCTGCAGAGGCCTATGACATTGCTGCTATCAAATTTCGTGGCCTAAATGCAGTGACCAACTTCGACATTACTCGTTATGATGTTCAAAGTATTGCCAGCAACAATCTTCCTGTTGGCGGCGTTTCCAGCAAATCAACGGCTGGTTCCAGGGACAATAGTATAAATGAAAATCAGCAGCCCGAGAAGAGCGGCCACTCGTTGGTATCATGCCCAAAGCTTTGCTATGGAATACCCATTAAGCAAGATACATCGGATTACTGGTCCTTTTTTGGATTCCAAACCCAAAACTCAAGCCAAACGCAAAATCTTACTATTTCCTCTGGCGTTGAAGATTCTGCTAATCAAACTAATTGCCAAGGTACTACAGTATTCAACATGGACTTCTCAACAGGTGCTTCAATTGTCAATGAAGCAGAAAGTGGCTTCTTGAGCGTTGGCAGTGGTGTCGGTGGCGGCAGCAGTGTTTATGCAGAGCAACAAATTAGTAACAGCAGCAGTAGCAGTAACACTGTAGGATGTAACATACATTATGGAATACCGATGGTAGACCTAAGTAATGTTGGCGGCCGCGACGACTACGAGGGTGGCAGTAGCAGCTGGGTTGGACCCGCATTACATTTGCAGACACCCATTTTTGGAGTGGAATGATTTTGGAATAACTCAGAAATATCTGTGAAGATTAAACTAGCGTGCAATATTAGAGGCGGCAGCTGAGGTGGTAGCAACCGTGGCTACTGGCGGTGCGGTGGACCCAGTGACTAGCAATTTGGAAACAGCAGGGGGTGCAGTGTGCCCATTGACTGGCACCCATTTAACAGGGGCAGTAGTTAGTGAGATGTGGTACCATCTTAAAGTTCTCTCTAGGCATGTTTCCCTTTTTATCCCCCACCTTTTCCTCTATTTCTGCCTTATGACATTGTCTCGTGAGTGGTGTTATACACGCAGGGCATATGTTTCTAAGCTCAATTGTGGATCAAGGATGAAAAAGGGGACTATTCAGACCTTTCTGAAAATAACGCACCCCTTTTATTTCATGGCGTTTGCTTTTTTGTGCAAATGTTTTTTTTTTTTTTTGTTGTATTTTTTTGCGTGTGAGTTTGGAGAATCCCTAGGATCAAAAAGGGTCAAAAGCTTGGGTTAAATCCTTTAATTTTGCCTCTGTAGTAGTGCACACACTGGTGAAAGAGGCTTGACCAAACTGCTGAGAGAGACAGCAGCCTTTATCAGGATAAAAACTAATCAAAATTTTGACTGCCTTTTTGGTAATGTGATGAAGAGTTTATTTTATATTTTTGAGCATTTTGTTCTATCTTTTATGATATAAAACATTAAATTTCTATAATTATAAAGGCACAGAGATTTAATATTTGAGCGGGTTATTACAAAATTCAAAAGCAAAACCCTTAGTTGGAATGCATATCTGCTTTATTTTTTGCCCAGATTGGACTGGATGATGGGTGTCTTGTCTCTTGAAGCTCTCTTTTTCCTCTCTTTTTTGACCAGCACACTTTGCTTTGACTGCTCTTTTTAAACAGTTCCGATCATGATGAAAGTCATTTAAAGTTTATTCTTCTTAACGTTGTATTGATGTGACAATAGAATTACCCTACCCCTCTTTAATCTAGTCAACATATTGTCTTGTAAGATTTAGGAATGGTACAAAGAGAGAGTAAGTTAAAAAAAAAAATCACACCAAATCAATAGAATTACTCCTCTTTAAAATAACATATCAATGGTTTTTGGTGAGTAGAACAATGTATGAAAGCTCAGTAGATAACAAAAGCCAGAATATCAAAGTGACATGGTTATATATTTTTTCTAATCAATACTTGTTTATGAGGATTCAATTAGTCAATAAAATAATTGAATTGCTCAAAATTTAGCTTAAAATTTTTAATTGAAGAATATTTTGGCTCAATTCAGAAATTAATAAGTTAAATTAACCTATTTTATAATCTGACTTAAATAATAATAAAAAGAATTCTAAACAACACATTACTCCTCAAAATGGATGAGGATGGCTCAAAATAGATAACTGAGTGTCCTCAAATAGAAAATTGAATGAAATGAGGAAGCTCAGTTGACCCTTCTTTAATAGGAGAGTGGTATACTTTTAAATAATAAATTTTTATATCTATCAAACGATTAAAATTAAAAATTAGTTAAATAAATAATATAGATTACTTTAAATAATTTAAATAGCTATTTAATATCTAATATTTATTCACCTATTAGTTAAAATATAAAATTCTTACACTAAAAGACCATGATGGTACTCCATTAACCAAACAGCCCGCTGTGTAGCACCACAATATCAACTCCCTCAATCCCTCTTCTGCTATTTTCATCCACGGCGGTTCGAGCATTCATCGATTTGTCATTCCATCCAACACAAGCTTCGGTTCTCCATTAGCTTAGCTTATCAAATTCATTCAAATGCATGAAAATATAGCACAATCAGTACAATAATCATCCACCAAGCAAACAATTTGTTTCCATCAGATAGTTTCCTTCTATAAAAATGAAAGGGGTACGAAACTCTTTGTTCTTGCATAATAATTAAATGGGAGACCACTCACCTTGTACAAATCATCGACCTCAATCTTCATTTCCTAAATATGTTTTCTGGGTCTAAAGAATTCAACCAAGACAACCTTATTTCGGGCTCGGGTCAAATTTGATTTGAAATAAATGGCAACAAACCCAGAGGTTCTGTACCAATCAATGCCATAGCTTCATGCAGAACCCAGATGGCACAGCAGCAGTTCTCCTGCTCGAAATTATGTCCTCGAAGGTGTCGACAAGCTGCTCTGCGAGAGATGCAGGATCATCAGAGAGGGTGTCGATGAAAACCTTAACGACCCGTTCTTCCTGAATTGTGGCTCCCATGCTATACCAAGTCAAGAATTTCTGCCTGAAACTCTTCTCTATATGCCCATTGCACTCGAGCCATCGGACCACCTTGACATATTTTTCAAATTCCTCATTGGAAGCATCACTCCCTGTATATACTTCTTCATCCCGGCTTCTCTTCTTCGACAAACTTCTCAGCTGGGGCTCCTCACCCTTCCCATATCCGATCTCTCGATCCTTGAGGCTCAATTTGGACCATCCAATCCTACCAGGCCCCTCCAAAGTTTCCATCCTGCAAGGAGTTATTGGCAACCCCATGTCTTGGCTCACATAAGGTATGCGCTTAACAGGAGTGCTTGATCGATTATCAGGGGTGCTCGTTGCCCCACCAAATTGACCCTCCGATGCTTGTTTATCCTCAAGCTTTAGGGCATCAGAGTGGTCTCCGAAGCGGATATTTCTCACAGCATGTTCTTCATCGGATACAAAGGAAGGGTTTTCATTCTCACCAGCTGGCTGACCAGGTAAATTGGTGGAAACAATCTTCTCGGCATTATTATAGAAACCAAAACAATTATCTTCCCGGTTCTCCTTTAAGTCACTGAATGGGGTGACATAAGTTTCGTCTTCATGGGATGAAGGATTAGAAAGGGTGCTGCAGTTAGTTGCTGGGCTTTGACTTCTTTCTGCTTCTGATCCTGTGAAACTGCTAGTCATGAGCCGAGCTTCACATGTGCTCAACTGTTTCACACTGTCAAACGATATGACCTTGAAAATGTATTCTGCAGCAGGAGTGAGCCCTGAGACAAAGAATCTTGTTTCAGGTGGAAACAAAGTACAAGTTGGCTCCGTTTTTCCCTTGTCATCATCGGCCTTGTAATGCCACAACGAGTAACCCACATTTCTTGACAGTGCATTGTCAGGAACCAGAACCACAGTCACAGATGTTGGACAGATATCTTCAAATCTGATCATATTTGATGCAACCATTTTGCAATCTGAAAAATTTTGGGGCACAAATGGCAACAGAAAGCCTAAAAATTAACATGGTAATAAGCCAACATGAAACTTACATCTATTTGTGTGTAAGAGAAATGGAAAACACTTGCTTATATACTATTATAAGAACCCGATAGTTCAGCAATGCCGTGATTTTATTAGATTACCTCGGGAAATAGGATTGGCTAACTGATTCGATTTCATATCAGAAAGCATGGAGTCCAGTACTTCGACAGCAGAAGCACATAGTCTCTGAACTTCTTGTCCTGAAGAGAGTCGGTTGACAATGCCTCTCCCCACTTTCACAGGCAAACCGGTTAAAGGACCCACTTCTGCTTCGAGCTTCTTCACTGCTTCATTCACGATTCCAAACAGATTCTTGAACAGCTTTCTACCAGCTAGCAGTTTCTGGCTCAACGATAATCGATAGCATAGGATGTCCTCTCTTCTTGTATCCTTAGCAATTGTCAATTGCTTTCTCCAGCAACTGCATAAACCAATGACAGCTCAGATTCAGTCACCTTCGACAGAAGCAAAGAAAAGGCAAAAAAACGAAAAATTCAGACCACGAAGCATTTAGTGCTGAAATTCTGCTTTTCCCGTGTAAAAGGTGAACCCATGGCTCCAAACCTTTAAAGAACTCTGCATCTCTGGCTTTCGAGTTCTTTAAAAAGGATTACAAAATTTGCCAACCAAGTTTTGCTTCAACCAATCCACACAGCAAATTGAAGCTCTTCCAAAATGATCTATTCTAACTAGAGAACTGAATTAGGAATGTAATAGCAGAAACTCCTTTGGACATAAACACTTTTCCCACTATATTCTAGCATAATTGTATAATATGTGAAGGACTGTTTAATGCAATAAACTCTCATAGTATGGGTATTAAAGACAGCAACCTTTGACGTAATGATAAAGTTATTACGCTGTGACCTAATGGTCACAAGTTCAACGAGTGAAAACGGCCTCTAGCATAATATAAGGTTTGAAATTCTTTTGATGTGACCTATTCTAACTAGACAATTAGGAACGTAGTTGCAGAAATTCCTTTGGACAAAAACACTTTTTCCACTACATTCTAGCACAGTTGTATAAGAAGTAAAGAACTGTCCGATGCGCAAAACTCTCACGTTATAAGGGCTTAGGGAAGGGGACCTTTGACATAACGGGTAGAGTTGTTGTTGTGTCACCTAGTGGCCACAAGTTCGAGTAGTGAAAAGAGCCTCTTGCATGATATAAGGTCTGAGCCTTCTAAAGACCCCATGCATTAGTGGGAGTTTCATGCATAAGGCTACCCTAATAGGTAAGGCTAAATGTACACAACCTTACCCTACTGGTGGAAGGGCTATTTTTGTGGTCTGCTATCTTTGCTTCAGGGCTCACTCTCTAGTTATTCCATATATATTTTGCAAGATGTCTCACCTACTATCATTAGCAAGCAAACACAAGCGAGGGACAGTGGATGCGTGAAGATATGTGCAGTCATTAACTTCAAACAGTTACGAATTCGAGCATTTACTACTAATTACAATCAATGTTTAAGTTCAAATATATGAGCATCAGTAGGACCATCTAGTAATGGCAATCCACAGAGCCCTAACAACGAAGTGAATATAAATTGGGGAGAACATGTTTCTAATCATTGCCAAATAGCAGTATACTTGAAAAGAGCACCTTATGTGTGTTAACGGTAGAATTATAATCTCCCTGCATTAAGTGGCCTATTCTAAAAATGAGAGCACTTTGTTATGGAAACAGAATACAATCAACTACAACATCATAGCATATCCTCTTGCATTAGAATGAAATATGTGCTAATATATATAAGTATCGGGACCACCCAATATCGATATTTCCTAATATTGTAAAAAATTACAATATGTCGTCATAGTAGCAGCATATTAGCAGATATTTACCCCTGGGTTCTGAATTGCAAACCAAAAATTTACACTTAAATGACACATATGATACTAATATGTACTATCAAATTTAATATAAACCAATACAAGCACAACCAATACTGACAATATTTTCATCGGAACTCCTCACATACATCTCTTGTAAATTATTGGAAATATATGTGCAAACTTTTCAACCACTTGCTCTGAAACAGGGAAACTTCTACAATACTAGAAGAATGCCTTTCTTAATTCCTATGACAATTTTTAGAATATATAAAAGCTTCTAAATACAAAATATTATATTTCCGGGGCCTCTTAACACCTCCTGAGGATTCAGTTTATGATCAAACCAGATATGCAAAGGCAAACAAGATTGTTGCTGTTCAAAAGTAGTTCATAAATATATGCAGGTGAAAGTGATAACTCTTGCTTAAGGATAATCTTATATAATGTCCACAAGTGGTAGTTGTCTAAAGATCAGATGCACAGAGTCACACAATACAGCTATAAAAGGCCTTGGACCTTGAACAGTATTTTACACCTAGAAATCAGATCAAGAACAAGCTGCTGAGGTACGAAAATGATGAGGCATCCATCATGCATACAGAAAACTTCGTATAAGCACTCCAACCGATCCTTAGCATCATGTGCTTTAGAAACATGGAGGATTATCAAAGAACATTTTTATTCTCTGGTTATTACAAAGAACATTTTAATTCCCAGGTTATTAGCAAAGAACATACGTTTTAATCATGGACAACTTCAAGAAATGGATGTTTGACTAACGCTTCTACAACGTTTATGGACTTGATGAATTGGGTGTTCCAACCAATAGAGATTGTAGCCCCTGTTGCTTGAGAAAAGGAGAAGGAAAGCATGCCACACCTCTGATTCAAAAATCCTGCTACTAGGCAAATATGGGAAGCAATACTAAAGCAGGCTGGAATTTAGAAATAAGCACAAGCATAGTAACAAAAGAAAAATGGTGCCTTTTGAGATAAAGTAAGAAGAAAGGCTACAGGGTCCCTATCAGACTAGAGCAACTGTCTATGGGATTTGATTACCCCGCGGAAAAAAAAGAATATTGTTTTGAACAAGAGAGATTTCGATACAGGAAATTGTAAATAGCATCTCTGATTATTTAAATGGCCAGTTGATACTACATAAAGTTTTGCAATGCCTCCTGGAAAGTCTTCCATGATAGCAATATACTTGCTGATTTGTTTTTAAAAAAAAAAAAAACTTACAAGAATTGTGTTGTATAAAGTTCAAGGAGATGGGATTCTGCACCTTTTCCAATGAATTCCACGAATGCATGAGAAATCTCATAATGAATCAAGATTCACAAGTAAAGAACTGGACAGTGACGAGAACAATTATTACATGCTTCAGAATTTTACCTTAGAAACTCATTCGCTTTCCCACAAGATACACAGTGAAAAACACCATCAAGTTCAGTGACCTGTTCATTCCCTGCAATGCCAGATGCTTCATGTCTAAGAAAACATTCAAGGTGACATGACATATTGCACGAACGTCCCTGAAAAGGAGGATCTGAGCTGCACGTCAGCCATAAACTTGGATCCTTGTTGTCATCAAATTTATGACAGATGCAGCAGGAGCACCTCTTGCAGAACACATCTCCCCGAGCTAAGCTAGCTTTGCAAGCTGAATTTTTGCAATTTAGACTGTCACACAAGTCAGTATCAACAGTGATCATGGAAAGATTGTTTGCAGAGATGGGTAGTTGAGAAGGGTGATCGAGTATCCTCAGTCCTTTTGTTCTGCGAGCAGACATAGCTGAGGGCTGTTGTTCAAGGTCCCCCGTGTCAAGCTCCCCTGAATTCTTTTCAGAAACAATCTTGAGAAGCTGCTCAATGATTTTCTGCTTCGTCAAACCAGTATATTTCCTTTCCTTCCCCATCTCTGCACAGAGTATTTGCAGAATCTCTTGGCGGCTCCATGATTGTAGTATTTCGGAGGCACCATGTGACCACTTTGATATTTCATATACAAGTTTTCTCTTCTCATTTATGCTCAACCTACTGCATTTTGCTGGATCAAACACAGGCATGCAGCCCATAATGATAAAGAAAAGAGATAGGAATCACTTTAGGAACAATAAATATTTACTCATTAGTCAAAGGACAAAAAAAGTAAAACAATGAATACTCATTACTCAGACTACCTAGAACCTCTACGTACTAGTCAATGGCTTTATTATACCAAAGCACAAGTAAACAGCTTTTTCCCCCATTAAGAATTTATGAGGGCGGACCGGTCCAGATGGAGAAACTACAACAGTAAAGCAAAGGCTTCTACCTGACCAATTAAGAATCAGAACTCTCTTCTATAAGGCTATCAAAGTGTGCATGAATAGATCAAATTGCAGATCAATACAAAACAAATTGCATTAATAAACCTCACCGAAACAAATTTTGGGAAATGCAAAATGTCACAATAGCAGGGTTAGCCTTCATATAGCGGTAAATTTGCTCCATCGTGATCCTTAGATCACATGTCCAAACTACAGAAATAATTCTATCTACAACATATGGGTAAGAGTGTGAATATTTAACTATTCCTAGAAAGTGTAATGTAAAAGCTTGTTTCACTGCACCATGATACCGTAAGAGCATCCAGTGCAGGTAGTACACAACTATTTAGTACAACGTTTTCTTCTATAACAAAAATAGTCAAACAGAAATAACAGAATCTAATATTATTTCTTTAAGAAAGAAACAAAACCCAAAAGCACAAACACAACAGCTAGATCATCAGATGTCAACAACATAAACTCAAATACTCTTATTCATTTGCAGATCAAATCAAAGAGTTAGCAACTCATCAGTCACAGATCCCGCAAAAGAATCTGACAACAACCAAATCAACACTCTACGGCCCTGACTGGATAGTTTCGCTAAAATCAAAGTGATGGCAACAATGGCCCACGATTAATTGTAAAAAAAAAAAAATTAGAACAAATATAAGGAATAGTATTACCATCAAAAGATGAATCCATAATTGTTCGACAACCGACAAGTCAACAAAGCGCATTCATAACCGAAGCCTCAACTTTTCTCAACTCTGAAACACAAAAAATCTTCAATACAATGGTACATATACGAAATGGAATGCAAAAATTAAGAAAAACCCGTGAGAGAAAATGCAGAGAAAGAGTCGGATTTACCAAGGAATTCCGCCACAACAATGAAATCCATGGCTAGATGGGTCCTCATAATTTGTGAGGTTTTCAACAGAGAGACATTCTGGGGCTCAGATTTGGAGACAGTAGAAAGCAGAGATAAACAGGAAGAGGCACGGAGAGAGGACGACGGAAGCAGAGAGAGAGGAGGAGGAGGAGGAAAGACAGATTTGGGGAGGACCGAGGAGAGAAAACTAGAAAAAGTACCAACAATAAAAGCGGCTGCATGTCATCCCCTTTTTCTCCACCCCTCACTCAACGTTGTATATTCAACCCCTTCCCCCACACCCAAAACAAAAAGCTTCTTCCTTCGTTTTTACCTTCTTGATTTTTCCTTTTTCTCACTGTTTTTTCTCTTATTTTTCATTAAAATTAGGAGTCGAGGTTTTCCTGTCATGATCCATGGAATCGAAAGTGACATAACAGTGGTGATTGGTTATTCAGCACTATTGATGCGTCCACACCCTTTATCACATCCACTGTTCTATTTTTTTCGATTTTTTATTGCCAATACATTACTAGTTCCCACACAAAAAAAAAAAAAAAAATCCGGAAATTATCTCATCCCAATGGGGAATATTGTTGTTTTCTTAGCTAAAGATGTGTTTCAAAGGTCCACTTTGATTGACAATTATTAATAATATATTAATTTACTTATATATATCTAAATTTGTTAAAAAAATTAAGCTATTTTAATCTGATTAAAATTTATCAGTTGAAACCAATTGAACTCAATCTGGTG
>JAOVVI020007358.1:0-14917 GCA_028571085.2 Nepenthes alata | reverse complement strand
AATTTGAATAACTATGTGCTAGGGCATATAAATGTTTAACTCAATGAAGTTTTTTGTTCTAAAGTAAGGAAGAATACCTCTTAGTTTTCCACCTCTTTTGGAATGATGTAAAGTTAAAGCATAAACAAATTTAGTAGAGATCATAGGGTCTGAATCATAGAGGTAAAATCATAGAGGATTTTAGGTCATTCCCATGTGGGAAGTGGCCAGAATAAAAGAAAGGTCGGAGTAGGTGCACTTGGCCGGAATAGAAGAAAGGCCGGAGTGGTTACATTTGGCCGGAATAGGAGAAAGGTCGGGGTGGTTGCACTTGGTCAGAATAGAAGAAAAGTTTGAGTGGTTACACTTGACCGGAATGGATGAAAGGTTGGTATAGTTACATTTGGCGAGAGTAAAATTTCTTGGGCGGAACTTTCGGAGAGTTTCAGAAGGTTGAAGAGTTGAAAACTTGTCGGAATAAAAAAGTCACAAGGAATGTCAACTATTGACGACCAAAGAACAACTTATCTGGAAAAGTTAACCTGTAAAGTTTGTGCAGACTGCATATTTTGCAGAAAAAGAAGTTGACTTTCAGAACTGGTGGCCGATTTGTAGAGCAGGTTAACTACTCCTGGTAGGAAAACGTCTTGCAAGGTTGGTAGCAGGATTTGCTGTGCATGCGATCGTTTTGCAGAATAAGTGCTGCCTAATGCATTCGTGTATATATATATACATTGCTGCGTTTTTTAGGATGAAGAAACATAGAAAAACAAAGGAGCAGTGCTTTACTTTTGTTTTCTATTTTTTGGATGGCTTGTGTAATCAGTGCTTTTGTAACCAAAATTTTCATAGTGTGATTTTGAGGGTTAAGTATTTTGTGATTTTTTTCTATTATTTAGAAAAGAGATTTCACATAAAAATGTGTTCCAATTCTCTCTTATCTCTTTGTTGTGTGTGTGCATCTATCATTTTTGTTCTCTCGGTTTCACTAATTGACCAACATTCCTCCCTAACAAGTGGTATCAGAGAGAGATTATTCATGTCGGTGTTAAAATTTGTTGAAACCAATGGAGGTGGGAAACAAGATGATTTGTTTGAACGGCGCAAACTATAATACTTGGAAAAGTGAGATGGCCGACCTGCTATTTGTGAAGACAATGCATCTTCTAGTATTCGCTGCACAAAAGCCTGAGGTAAAATCAGCGGAAGAGTGGGGTTTTGAGTACAAACAGGTTTGTAGCTACATTCGACAATTTGTGAACGACGTGTACAATCACATCTGAAATAAGGCAGATGCGAAAACATTATGGGAGAAGTTAGAAACTCTCTATGCTTCGAAGACTGGCAACTACAAGCTGTTTCACCTGAATAAATTGATGCAAGTGAAGTACAATGAGGAAACGCTCGTTGCCGACCACCTAAATGAGTTTGAAGAGCACATTTATCGGCATGTACATCAAATTCAAAGACGAAGTGTTGGGTTTGTGGCTCCTAATAAATCTACCGAACTCCTTGGAGGAAATAAGAATCACCATAGCCAATAATGCTCTAAATGGCATGGTAACCCTCGAAATAGCAAAAGGAGCTATGCTAACGAGGAGATAAGGTGTTGGTCGCAAGCCTCTTCTTCCGCTTAGCACTCTGACCTATTGGTTACACAATCACGGGGAAGGAGTAAAGGATGTAACCCAAAGTTTGGAGAGAAGGGCCGCAGAAAGTCTCGGTCGAGGTATCAAAACCTCGAGTGCCATTATTGTGGGAAGAAAAATCATATCAAGAAACATTATTATAAGTGAAAACGTGACAATAATGGAGAAGGAAAGGAGAATAAAGCCGAGAAGGGACGAGGTGAGGAGAAAGCCTCAGTCTCAGTAGTCACCGGAGGATATCTCCTGTTGACTTGTGATATAGACGATATCGTGAATTTGACCGATCACGAGTCCAATTGGGTGATGGATACAGACGTTTCACTCCACGTCACATCTAGAAAGAGACTGTTTACATCTTACACTCCGAGAGATTTTGGAGTAATAAGGATGGAAAATGAAGAAATGACCTGTGTCGTTGGCAAAGGTGATGTATCGCTTGTCACCAATAATGGGATTAGGTTGTTGCTGATAGATGTCCGACATGTGCTTGATACCTGATTGAATATAATTTAAGCCGGTAGACTAAATGATGAACGGTTTTGCAATACCTTCTGTGAATCTCTAGTCGTCTGTGGAAAGGTCTCCGGCCTATATGTGGTGCAAGCTTCTGCTGCGGTCGAAGAAGTGAATGTTGCTAGCAGTGATGGGTCCTCAGATTTGTGACACCGTCGGCTGGGCCACATGAGTGAAAAAGGATTGAGCAACCTGGCCAAGTAGGGCCTCATTCCAAGAGTAAATGAGACCGGCCTAAGGACTTGCCCTCACTGCATGGCAGGGAAGCAGCGGCGAGTCTCATTTTGAGGAGAGTCATCCACCAAGAAGGCCAAACCGCTTGAACTGGTACACACCGATATGTGTGGACTGTTTAAAAAGAAGTCATTTAGGAGAGCACAATATTTTGTCTCGTTCATTAACGATTACTCGAGAAAATTGTGGGTATACTCACTCAAGACCAAGGACCAAATTCTTGGAATATTTTAGCATTTTCATACTTTGGTTGAATGGCAGACGGGAAGAAAATTGAAGTGCATTCGAAGTGATAATGGTGGTGAGTACATCGGAGCTTTTAATACTTATTGCCGGTCTCATGGTATTCAGTACCAGAAGACACCGCTGAAAGCGCCACAGTTGAATGGGGTGGCTCAGCCGATAAACCGTACACTGATGGAGAGAGTCAGATATGTACTCTCTGAAGCAAAGCTCCACGGAACATTTTGTGTAGAGGCCTTGAGAATCGCTGCCTACGTCATCAATAGATCATCGTCCGGTCTACTAAATAGAGAAGTCCTAGAGAAGATGTGGTCCGGGAAAGAAGCATCTTATGACCATCTCCGGATATTTGGGTGCAGGACCTTCATCCACGTCCCAAAGGATGAAAGGACAAAGTTGGAGTCGAAGACAATGCAATGTGTCTTTTTGGGCTATGTGAAAGAGGAGTTGGGATTTTGATTCTATGATCCAATTGAGAGAAAGCTTGTTAGATCAAGGAACGTGGTGTTTACTGGGGACGAAACTATTGATGACATCGGCAAAGAGAAGAAGGCCGTGTCTGAGTCCTGTTGAACTGACAAGATGAGTGTTGATATTGTCCGACCGGTACCTCTTTGTCAAGAGGTTGATGACCAAGGTGTGGCCGGAGAAGAAAATGAAGAGATACCAACGCCGGACGAAGATGAGGATGGTGAAAATGTTGCAGAGCCGGTCGAGGTCGTTCTTGTCAGGCGATCTTCAAGCGAACGACGACCATCTGTTTGCCTGTCAGCCAGTGAGTATATTTTATTTACTGACGGATGAGAGTTTGAAAGTTTTAAAGAAGCAATAAAGAATGAGTACAAGACAGAATGGTTGAAAGTCATGCATGATGAAATGAGTTCACTACATAAAAATCACACATTTGAGCTAGCTAAATTCTTGAATGGAAAGATAGCTCTGAAAAACAAGTGAGACTTCAGCTTGAAGAATGATGAGGGCACTTCACAACCAAAGTACAAAGCGCGGTTGGTAGTAAAAGACTATAACCAGCGTAAAGGGGTTGATTTTGATAGAATTTTTCCCCAATAATGAAGATGCCCTCGATACGGGATTCCTCCATGGTGACCTTGAGGAGAAAATCTACATGGACCAGCTAGAGGTATTCAAGGTTAAGGGGAAGGAACAATTGGTGTGACGTTTGAGGAAAAGCCTCTACGGTCTGAAGCAGGCTCCAAGATATTGGTATAAGAAGTTCGAGTATGTCATGATTGGTTAAGGATATCGAAAGACTATTTCGAACCCCTGTGTCTTTGGGAAGAGATTCTTCGAGGATGATTTCGTCATTCTCCTACGCTATGTGGAGGACATGCTAATCATTGTGCAAAATGGATTATGGAGTTGAAGCAGCAGCTTGGGCAGTTATTTTCCACGAAAGAATTGGGGCAGGTGAGACAGATTCTGAAAATTAAAATATCTCACGACCGCAAGGATAGGAAATTGTAGATGTTCCAAGAGAGCTACATTGAGAAAGTGCTCCAACACTTCAATATGGAAAATCTAAACTGATGAGCACTTTATTGGCAAGCCATTTCAGATTAAGCAGTTGGTAGTATCTGACCTTGAATGTTGAGAAGGCCAACATGAGAAGCGTGCCATACTCATCGGCCGTAGGAAGCCTAGAGTATGTTATTGTGTGTACGGGACCGGACATTGTATATGGCGTCAACACAGTTAGTCATTTCCTATCAAATCACAATAAATCGTATTGGTTAGTAGTGAAGTGGATATTGAGATATCTCCGAGGAGCTTTCAAGATGAACATATGTTTTGGCAGTGACAAGCCTCTATTGGTCTGTTATACTGATACTGATATGGTCAGCAATATTGACTCCCGAAAGTTTACATCGAAATACCTTGTTAAGTTTTTTGGAGGAGCAATTTCTTGGCAGTCAAAGCTATAAAAATACGTTGCTCTTTCAACCATTTAGGTAAAATTTATTTCTGTAATTGAGGCAAGTAATGAAATATTGTAGATAAAGAAGTTTGTTTGAGAGCTTGGATTTGAACAGGAGAAGTACGCGGTACTTTGTGACAACCAAAGTACCATACATCTTTGTAGGAACTCCTCATTCTATTCAAGATCGAAACATACTGATATTCGATACAATTGAGTGAGAGATATTGTTAACATGGGACTACTGTCGTTGGAGAAAGTCTGAATTGAAGAAAATGAGTCAAACATGATGACCAAGGTACTGCTTAAGGGGAAGCTCAAAATCTATTGTAGTATAGCCAGACTTACTAATTTAGTTTGCCCTACGATCGTGAGGGAAGTAGGCCAGGATGGTATTCAATTGGCCAGAATAGAAGTAGGCCGGAGTGGTGTTCACTTGGTCGGAATGAAAGTAGGCCGGAGTGGGTTTCACTTGGGCAGAATGAGTAAAGGCGAAAGTGGTACACTTGGCCAAAGAGGTATTAATGGTCGAGGACTTTGCATAAAAGACAAGGACTGTAAGTGATGATTGAAGATATCAGCTGTTGACCGATGACATTAAGTTACGATCGAGGATATGGGATTATATCCAAAGACACTAGGAAAAAATCCGAGGATTTTGGTAAATGCCTGAGAACTCTAAAAGCTGGTCACCTATAAAGTCTATGTAAACAAATTTTATAGAGAGAGAAGTTGACTTTTAAATCTGGCAGTCAATTTGTAAAGCATGTCAACTTCTCCTGACAGAATAATGCTTTGCAGAGTTGGTAGCAGGTTGTAGAGTTGCTGATATGTTTTACTGTGCACAAAACATGCTTATTGAGTAGGGGGTCGCCTGAACAATTTGTATATATATATATACATGCTCGGCATATGATACAATAGGAGGGTGTAGAGAAGTGAGAAAGAGAAAAACGTAAGAGAGAACACAAGGAGTAGCCAATTTACTCTTGTATTTTGGTTGTGTTTTTGTTCTAAACTCTCCAATGGCTTGGGTAACCAAATGGTTTTTGTAACTAAACATATATAGTGAAATTGTTTGCGAATTAAATATCCTATGATTTTTTTCTTTCATTTCAAAAGAGAAGTTTTTACGTAAAAGTTGTGTATGTTCCTACTCTCTCTCTTATTACTTTATCGTGTGAGTTTGTGTGGCAGTCACCCTTATCCTTTCGGTTTTGTCCGATCGATCGACAATTTTCTTCCCAATACGCACTTCAAAGCTTATATCTTCCTAGGCACACCTCCAAATAGTTAGGAGACCTTGTCAATAACTCAATCCTGGAAGGAAACATTTCCATCATTTTTATTAAGAAAAGCTTGTACAACAAGAAATTTAGGACCTTATTTATGAAAGAAAAGGACCTATGAAAATAGCCTCAATAATAGAGGCAAATCAAGGAGACAACATATGCCCGAGGGTCAAATGAAGTGCTTTCCCCATATAAAGTTTGGGCATTTGAAAAGAAATGTAAAGTGCTCAAATAGCCACAAGATTGGCAAAAGGAACAAAGGGACATACCTACGATGACAACATTAGAAGATGAGGTTAGTATTGTGTGCAACAATGGAATAAGAGCAAGGAGGTTCAACCATAGAAGAAGTGCCCAGGATGATTTGGAAGCAAATCTAGTATCCAATCCCATCCAGCTAAACCACTAATGACTAACCCATACGTACTACTGAACTATATTCAAGAAGGTCCCGTAGGTAGCAATGACTTTCAAAGTGGTACCACTCACAAGAATATGTCATGTTCACTAATGAAGGAGAACTAGATAGCTTTGAGTAGGTCTTAGAGCATGAGCAAAAGGGGTTATGGTAGAATGTTATGTAAGGAATGTCAGTTGGTCAATGAAACGGAGAGGATAAAGATGACAAACACACACGCATATAATAAAGAAATATGAGAGAATTAAAACACATAATTTTATATGAAAATTCTCTTTTAAATAAGAAAAAAAAATTACATGACACTTAGGCTACAGAATCACACTATAAAATTTTTATTACAAAAATCTTAGTTATACAAACCCCTGGAGAGTCGAGAATAGAGAAAAAAGTATAATATATTAGCAATGGCGACTCCTTATTTTCTCTTTATTTTTCTTTTTTGCGTTCACTTTCTCTCACGCTCTCTCACACTTACTAGCTTAGCATACACACACACACACACATATATATATGTACCGGGCGACCACCTACTTCTACAAGGTGGTTGCGTGCAAAGCAAATCCTGCCACAAACACTGAAAGACGCTCTCCTACTGAGAGTAGTAGACCTATTTTGTAAATCGGCTACCAATTCTGAAAGCCAACTTTTTTTTCTACAAAGTTTGCTATCTGCATAAACTTTACAGATCAATTTTTACAGACAAGCTGTCTTTGGCCATTGACCAAAGTCCTCAGCCATTAGCTCATGTTTTTGGTCATCACTCAGAGTAATCGACCTTCAGTTAGAGTTCTTGGCCAATAGTCAAAGTCTTCGGCCATTAGCTCATATCTTCAGCCATCACTTTGAGTCATTTTCCTTCAATCAAAATCCTCGGCCTTTATTTCACTTTGGCTAAGTGAAACCACTCCATCCTTTATTCCACTTTGGGCCATATCACCGTTCGCACTTGCAACGAGAACATTGATTAAAGGCCAAGGACTTTGCCTGAAAGTTGAGGACGTTGAGTGACGACTGAAGACATTAGCTAACGGTCGAGGACATGACTAACGGCTAAGGACATGAGCTAATGGCTAAGGATATGAGTTAATGACTGAGGACATTGGCCAAAAGCCGAGAACTTTGGTCAACATTTGGGAATACTAATTGAAAAAGTTGGTCATCTGTAAAATTTACGTAAATAGTTTTTTAGAAAATAAAGTTGACTTTCAGAGTTGATAGCCAATTTTACAGAGCAGGTCAACTATTTCTGATTGATAGGTAATTTTACAGAGTTGGTGGGAGGTCATATTGTGCACACAACCTCCTTGGAGAGAAGGTGATCTTCTGATACCTTATATCTATATATGCAAAGAACATGAGCAATGTGAGCATGTGTAAAAGTTGAGAGGCAAAGAAACACAGAAAAATAAGGAGTAATACTTTACTCTTATTATCTGTTTTTTAAGGGTTTATATAAATAAGAGGTTTTTGTAACCAAACTTTTTATAGTAAAATTATTTATGAATTAAGTATCTAATAATTTTTTTCTTATTTAGAAGATAATTTTTACGTAAAATTTGTGTGTTCCTATTCTCCCCCTGTTGTGTACGTAAAAATTCACCATCATCATTACCCTCTCGGATTCACTGTCTGACTTGCATTATTTTCCCCTACAGATTATAGAGTATAATACCAATAAAATGGGAGCCTAAAAGAAGAGATGAGCAAGCCTTTCTCAATGAAAAATTTTGGACTAGTGTTATAAATCCTCAAAATATTGATCACCTAAGACAGGAAAACTCAAAAGTTGGGGCTCTATCAAGAAAAATAGGTTGAAAAGCTGTCGAAGTGTTTTAACAAGGGTAAGTGCAAGATTTTGAGTTCTCATTTACGAGTCATTTTAAATTGTGTATAACTCAGTCTCGTACAACTGGGGAGGAAATGAAAAACACTTCTAATGTCTCTACTATAGGTAGTTTGATGTACACTGTGATATGTGTTAGGCCACACATGGCACATTTTGTTGGAGTTGGAAGTCAATTTTTCTCATGCTAAGGCTAAGATCATTGGTCAATAGTGAAGTAGATTTTAAAATAGCACATAAGCCTATCCATGTATTGCCTAAGCTTTGGTAATGAAAAACCTATGTTAAATGGGAACATCGATGAAAATTTGACTGGTTTGCTGATAGTAGGAAATTTATTATGGGGAAGCTATGTCATAGTAATCTAAATTGTAAAAATGCACAACTTTGTCCATTATAGATGCCGAGGATGTCGCCATTGCATTGTATTGCGAAGAACTCTCATCGGTGAAGATGCTTATCTAAGAAATAGTTCAAAAGTCAGGGAATTTTTCATGGTGCATTGTGACAACGAAAGAGGAATTCATCTCACTTGAAATGATTGATGTTAGGTATTAGGGGATATGAAAAGCTTTGTGAGTGAAGAAATTTCAATTGAGTGATGGCAAACTTGGAGAGGATGTAAGTAATATCTGGTAACTCAAACTATGAACCTCTTGTTTGAAATAACTATAATTGTGCTTCGAAATGTGAACATATTAAATTTTACATCAACTTGAAAAATATGTAATTACAATATTAATCTTTACTTTAGCCATAATAATAAAATTTGAAGAACTGAAATGAAACTGTCCTACTAATCTTTCATCTGTTGTTTGAATACGTTACTAATCTTCGGATGGAGATAAGCCTTAATCTCATGGTCACCGGAGGTAAATCAAAAGCCAAATGTTCGGTTTTTTGGCAACCTTAGCAAATGCAAGTCAGTCACTCCTACTTTACGATCTTAATTAAGGGGTCGTATAAGTTATCCTCGTAGCGCTCATTTGATTTCTCGTTGGTTCTCATGGAACATTTATGAGCTGGGAAGTCATACATTAAAATTTAAAAGGGGAAACAACAATTTATAAGTTTAAGATGGTTACTTGGAATTTCAACATATTAATTAAAGTTCAAACTAAAGCCAAATGGGTCTTCTGGCATTATAGCCTTAAATGCTATTAAATTTTCTACGTTGCTAACATATGCCTCCCTCCAACTAAAATATAGCAGCGTATGGGTTTAATTACCTTGTAATTTGGAGCACACTCAGGCATTTTAACTACATAAAATTGTAATTTCATTTCAGCTCTATTTCCGAAATATTGTGATACTTTTGTTTGGTTGAAATTTAGAGTATAAAATAGTGAGTGTTTCGAAAATTATTTGAATAAAAAAATTCATGGTTTCCAAGCTAATAAGCCCAATGCATAAAAAAATAGGGGGCTATGATGTGCCTGGGCATCTTATCATTGTGACTAAAACTAACGATTTTTTTCCTAATCCAAAATTATGTCGCTTGCTAGAGAAAGTTTCACCTGGATGATCCAAGGTTGTGGCCCCCATCGGTCTTATAGATACTGTGGTGATGACTCTGGCTACCAACCGGTTGTGCAGTTGGTTGGGTGGCTCTTTGCCACCGTTGTTTTCTTTTGGACAATACTTGGGTTATGTAGTAACTTTTTAAGTAATCTTTTTTTGATTACCAATCTCTTTTTATCAGATCTTATAGTCCTTGGTACTGTAACTCAGGGATTAGTGGTAGAGATAATATTTTAATTGATATTCTTTCTTAGGCTACTTCAAGATTTTCTTATTCTAAATCTACATTAGTACATAAACCTAGGTATCGGTAAGGTGTATAAGGGGCAGTGACCTAAACATTTGAGGTATATCTTGCCCTGCTCTTTTCTGCTTTAGGAAATCATGTGCTGATTGATTGTTGTTGTTGCTCCCCCACTTTTCCCCCTTCGGGTTATCCCAGGTGAGATTCATAAACATTTGTGTCAAAGATATTCAGTTTCACTTCATTGATAAGCTTTGAAATGCTAATGATTTTTGCATCGAAACGGTTAAGGATGTACTTAAAACCCTCGTTAAGAGCATATTTGACCCTAACAAGGTGTTGGCACTGTTTGTCTTCTCTTCCCCCTTGTTAGAGCTGAATATTTAGATAGAATTTGGACCTAACTTATAGAACCAAATCTTGATATTTTTCACAAATGTTAAAGGGAAGCAAAAGTATAGGGCCGCATCTCTAAGGTTTTGGGATCCGAGTAAGATGCAAAAATTATCAAAATGATCCATCGGATCTATAATACCCGATTTCTAATTAATTGATTTTGATATTATCAATTAATTTGCATCAATATGAAAACTAATTGTATAATAAAAATTTAGTTAGAAATCAGTTAAAAGCTTCAAACTTGGTGTATGATGCGCGTTCATACGCATTTTTGGTAGATTGTGAAGCACCTAAAGAATACCGCTGTAGCACTCATATGCAATTTTGACAAATTGCTCATACCAAAGCCATATTTGATACAACCCTTGTGTACCAATTTGCTTATTGAAGTCATGCTGATACTATTTTTGAGCATTTTGGCAAGAAAGAAAAAGATGGAGAGAAAAAGACAAGAGAAAGAAAAGAAAGAAAGAGAATAAATATAACTTTAGGATGTCATTTTATCAAATTTATCAAAGTAAAGGGTTAAAATAAGTACTTAGAAGCCTAATTTTTGGTCAATTTTAGTTTTTCATTAGTTTTGTTTATATTTAGTTATTTATCGTACATACATACCATTTTTTACTTCACCCACATTAAATACATATGTATGAATGTAGTTTTACTTTTTTTTGAGGTTTTACTTCAGTTTTTTAGAATATTTGAGATTTTTATTTGATTTGTATAAATAAGTAAATATTTAAATTATTATTTTTATATATACTAATATTTGTAAAATAAAAGTCAAGAAAATATATACTTGACCTTACATGTGGTAGTTAATATATATTTTTTGGGTCAAACTCTATTTTTTTATTTGATTTTATATTTGTATTTTTTCACTGAATAAAAAAATTTATATTTTGCTTCACATAATGGAGGGAGAAAAATTTTTGGAGATTTGTTATAAAATCTCCCAATTTAATATTTTATTAAAATTATTATAAAAAATTAATTAAAATAAATATATTTTGATATTCTAATATATTTAGATTGACTCAAAAACTACATCTATTATCTACGAGTGGCAAATAAAACTAGCATTTGATTCTATCTATAGGATTGAATATATAAATAACCTACCTATAGATTTAAATAGTAGTTATCGAAATATATGTAACCATTCCTTAAAATGTCTTTTAGTCATTTGTTTTCATATTTAGCATATTTTAGATTTTCGTTATCTTTTGTATATTCAATTTGACATTTGAGATGTTTGATCTCTGAAATTTGTAACGTTTGCTCGATACTCGAATTTATTTGATTTTGATATTTGAACATTGGATTTTAAGACTTTGAACAATTTTGTACATTTGGACTATATGACATTTGTATATAGTTTATGAATTTTATGTGCGAAATTATATTTGGACATTGAATAATTAGATATTTGATACAATTGAACAGTTGATATGTTGAACTTTTAATTTGTATTGACTTTTTGCATATGCTTTATCGTTTTTACTTCTTCATTTTGACATATATATATATATATATATATATACTGATACTTGTTGAACATCTATCTTATAATTTTATTGTTTCTCATCATTTCAACTAGAAGACTATGGATTGCTTATAAATAACTTGGATGAAAACAATAAGAGAGATTTGGTCTGTGTCTTTTTTTAGTTAAAATTGTATTCTAGATTTGTATGTGTATTTTAGTTATTCTTTGAGGAGGTTATGTATATGTTGATATGTGATGGAGATTTATTTGATTTGTTTTAGTATCAGATTAATGATTATAGATGACCATACCAATTTAATATTGTGATTATGTAGCATTTAAGAGTGTCACTTTTTCTTATAGTAGATATAGTAAGTTGTGACCAATATTTGACATCTGGACAAGTAGTTTAAAGAGATCATGTGGTTACAATTATGATTATTATTAGTAGTAGTATTTTATTATTTTGTTAAGTTTTACTCGATATTTGGTATTATATTTGAATTATATTTTTATGTTCACAAGCAATAATTCATGAATTTAGTTATTGTCATTATTTATCACATTCTTTTAGGTCTAAGTTCAGTGACAAGATCAACAATTCTTTTGGGTCCAAGTTCAGTGACAAGGTTAACACTTCTATCATATGACTACAACGTTAGCATTTTAAATTTGTGGGGAAGGCATGCCTCCTAATTTCACAAATAAATGGGGTATGACCCATTTAGCCATCTAGTTAGAAGTGTTGTCTTAGAAGACCTATTTATATCGTTTTTATTATTTCTCTTTACATTGAAAAAGATCATTAATCCCAAATGGTTAGTAAATACATCTGATATCTAATCAGCTTGGAAGGTATGTACAGTGCCACTACAAAAACCCTCCTCCAAGTGAGGACATTATTTGAAATCTTGCTTCTACCTTTCAGGATTTATTCTCCAAAGTTTAAGCAGCTTTCAAGACACTAAGAGACAAGTCGATAGTGTGCATTATGGACCATTAGTGACTTAGGCCTAGTCTGCATCTTTTTTAAGGTGGCTATTTTGCTATTCAACATCCTCTCATAAGTCAAATATTGTGGTAGGAGGTACACCAATCTGATGAGGTGGGTCCCCAAATTGGTCCAAGAGGGATTTTAACATCCCAGACATATCTTATAACTATACAACCATTACTTCTATATCCTTTTCTATTGATGAATAAATGCTTAATTGGCTATCGTTGTTATTCACTAGTGTGTTCTTATTTTGGGGGAACAAGTAGATTAATTCATTCCTATAAACGAAGTCAGTGATACGTGTTTAGATTTGGATTTTAATTTAAGAGATTTTGGATCATGTTTTTAAACATTTTAACCTAAATTGTGTACACCATAAACAAGAATGAGAGTTTCAAAAGAATTAAAATTTATTTTTCTGATTATTCTCTAATGTAAAACTTCTAACCTAATAATTATATCCGGAGGGAGAAAATGAATGAAAGGACTATACTCCTTGAGTATTTTATGAAGAAGATGACACATTTTAGAGAACAAACTCATAACCTATTTCTATGCAGACCAAAAGATGCTAGAGTAAATCTTAGAAATCGAGTTGATCAATTAAAGGCCAAAATGTTCTAAGGCTGTTAATGATAAAAATTTCTTCTACTACAATGTCAATCCCCTTCTTATAATGATAGGAATAGCATTTATAGTGGTTTAAAAGCTAATTATCAGTTCTATTATAGTAAAATTATAGGCTACAACCCAAAAGTTAGATCGGGTATTAACCATTCAGGTGAACAGCCACACACTATTCTAGTTGTGCATTATGGTGAACATTGTTCGTATTGGACCGTGCTAATCATGCATGGATGAGAAGTGATCGGTTGAAGCACAAAATACCAAGTGCAGTAAGTATGTCAGCTACTTGATAATGCAATCCAGCGTCATTCAACCCATCTCTCTAGTTCAGCATAGACCACTTCGTGGGACATGATCCCATCCTGAAATCTTTACCATCTCGTAATTCGATCGACTAGTTTAAGTTGTCGAGATTTTAATTGGGCTTCAGTTATTGTGCTTGTTTGGTCATGATCCAGTCGACCCTCTTTGAGCCTATTCTCACTGGCTTATACCGATTAATTTTTAGCCTCCCTTTATATCATTGGGTGGAGCTAATAGGATTAGATCAGCCTCAAGTTTTACTAAATCCAATAAAGCGAGATTAGTTTTAAGATGAATAATCATGTCTCTCTCTTCTTCGGTTGAGCTATAAACTTGTCCAGATATATTTAGTCAATATGCTTGGCAACATAAAATGTTATCATCTGTAAATTATTCCAATGCAGATGAATTGAAGAAATTGGGAAAAAAATAACTTGATTGGACTAAAATTAAGGCAAGATCTCATTCAAATACCATAAATTTAGTTTTTCTGCAGGAAAATATATACAGTCTACATATTCAAGCGATTTGCGTCTGGCTTTTCTATAAATTATATCAACTACATACATAGCGTTATCATGGAATTGAATGGCAGGCACCGTTAAATTGACGTCAGAAGGTTAAGTTTCAATGACAGACACCGTTGATTGCTCGGATTAAAGTCTCTATCCGTACCGATCCATCACCCCAACAAGGTTGGGTGAGTCTGGATTTGAGGCTTTTATCTCACCGAAAAAAGGGTTGATTTAATTTTTTTTAATTATAACTGTTTAATTAATATTATACTGATAAAATTAATAATTTATAATAGTAAATAAAAACTAAATAATATTTCTTAATAGTAAATAATATAGTCATTCAATTAATATGAAACGACTGTAATCGAATAACTGTGATTAGAATGGAATAAATCAATCACTCTTTTAAAGGGATAAGCTTCTCGAATTTGAGTGAGTCTAGCCCATAATCCATTTTTAGGTAATTAAAATATCAAAAAAATTAATAAATATTTGTTCAAAAATTATTTTATATAAAATTTATTCGTTAAATGAAAATGTGAACCTCTATATGGGATTAATTTGGTAAAAGAAAAAAAAAGTGGGGTAACAAGTTCAAACATACTATTGTAGAAATTATGAATGAAGAGAGAAATAAATATTTCTGTAATTTTTAATGAATTAAATTATACAATAGACAACCATTTTGTAAGAGAAGGGCAGCCTAAAT
>JAOVVI020007357.1:1341-13083 GCA_028571085.2 Nepenthes alata | reverse complement strand
GGGGTTCCTCATTATTTTTGGTCAACTGGCCTTGACCGGATTTAGGTTTCTCCTTCATACACATTCCGGTCAACTTGTGTTGACCAGATTTTACTTACCTTTAACATTTTCGGTCAACTGGCGTTGACCGGATAACTTTCCTCTTTCCCTTCCTTCTGATCAACTAGCGTTGACTGGATAAGCCTTCCTTTTACATTTTTTCAGTCAACTGACGTTGACCGGATTACTTCTTTCCTCACGCCTTCCAGTCAACACTTGTTGACCGGATTACTATCCTTATCTCATTTTCCGGTCAATTGGCATTGACCGGATAGCCCTCGATTTCCCTCAACTCGTTGATTATTTTGACTCGATGTCGGGAATTTTCTATGTTTTAGGGTCTGGGCCATTATAGTCTCCCCCACTTATAGGAATTTTGTTCTTAAAATTTTAAATGAAGTTACTAACCACAAGAAAACAAACAGGGATACTTGTTCAGAATCTCTTCCTCTCGTTCCCAAGTTGCCTCTTCAGGGGAGTGATTTTTCCAGAGTACCTTTATTAAGGAGATTGATTTTGTATGCAGCCTTTGTTCCCTTCGATCCAAAATCCGCATCGGTTCCTCTACGTAGGATAAGTCATTGTTAATTGCCAAATGCTCAAACTCAATCACATGAGTAGGATCATGGACATATTTCCTAAGCATTGATACATGAAACACGTTATGTACTTCTGCCAAGCTTGGTGGTAGTGCAAGCCTATAGGCCACTTCTCCGATCCTTTCTAAAACCTCGAAAGGGCCAATAAATTGTGGCTTCAGCTTTCCTTTTACCCCGAATCTTATCATCCCTTTAGATGGTGATACCTTTAGGAATACCAAGTCCTCTTCATCGAACTTCAATGCAGATCTCCTTTGGTCTGCATAGCTCTTTTGACTGCTCCGGGCAAACCTTAGATTCTTATGCACTAACCTTATCTTCTCCGTCGTCTCCTTAATAATTTCTGGAGACAAAATTCTTTTATCTCCAGGCTCCTCCCAGTGAATCGGTGATCTACATCTCCTTCCATACAAGGCCTCAAAAGGAGCAATGCCTATGCTGGCGTGATAACTGCTATTATATGCGAATTCTGCCAAGGCTAAGAAATTGTCCCAAGTCCCTTTCATCTCTAAGACCGAGGCCCTTAACATATCCTCAAGGATCTGAATCATCCGTTCTGACTGGCCATCAATTTGCAGATGATAAGCGGTACTAAATTTTAATTCTATTCCCAATTCCTCATGTAAACTCTTCCAGAACCTCATAACAAAGTGAGGGTCTCTATCTGATACAATAAAGGTAGGCACACCATGAAGCCTGACGACCTCGTTTACATACAGCTGGGCCAGTTTATCATTGATGTAAGTCATTCGAATTGCTAAGAAATGGGCTGACTTGGTCAGCCGGTCAACTATAACCCACACAACATCATGCTTCCTCGGCATCCTTGGTAGGTCGGTTACGAAGTCCATGGCAATATCCTCCCATTTCCAGCCTGGAAGTGGCATCAGTTGCAGTGACCCAGATGGTTTCCTCCTTTATGCCTTTACTTGTTGGCACACAAGATATTTTTCTACATAAGCTGCGATGTCCCTCTTCATATTCCTCCACCAGAATATTTTCTTTAAGTCCTAGTACATTTTATTGACTCCTGGGTGGATTGTATACTGTGAGCGATGGGCTTCCTTAAAAATTTTCTCTTTCAATTCCTTGTCGTTCGGCACACATAATCAATCCCTAAACCTTAACACTCCATCTGGCCTAACATAAAAATCACTTCGGGAATCTTTATTCAGATCACTCATGATATCCACAAGGAAGGGATCATTCACCTGTCCTCCCTTAACCTCCTCTAACACCTCAGGCTAGACTTGAAGGTATGCTAAAATCATTCGCTTTCCTTGAACATATCATTGGATGTCATAGTGCTTTAGACAGTCCAACATCTCCATTTGTTTGACCTGCATCCTTGCGAAGATGCTTGGTTGTCGACTTAGTGTATCGGCGACTGCATTGGCCTTACCTGGCTCATACTAGATTTTACAGTCATAATCCTTCAGAAACTTAATCCACCTTCACTGTCCCATGTTCAGTTCCTTATGAGAGAATAAATACTTTAAGCTTTTATGATCGGAATAAACCAAGAGTCTCTCACCATACAGATAATGTCTTCATATTTTTAGCGCGAATACTACTGCAGCCAATTCTAGATTGTGAGTTTGGTAATTCCTTTCATGATCTTTTAATTGACGTGATCCATAGGAAACTACCCTTCCATGCTGCATTAAAACATAACCCAACCCAATCTTTGAGGCATCACAATAGATAATCAATCCTCCTGATTCATCTGGAATGGTCAAGACTGGTGCAGAAGTTAGCCGGTCCTTTAGCACCTAAAAGCTCCCGTCACAGTCATCGGTCCACTCAAACTTAGCCTCTTTCTTTGTTAGTTGCATGAGTGGCAAGGAAATTTGGGAGAAGGTTTCCACAAACCGTCGGTAATATCCGGCCAGGCCTAAGAAGCTCAGTACTTTGGTCACAGAGGTTGGCCGGTTCCATCTCACCACTGCCTCCACCTTCTTAGGATTGACAAAAATCCCCTCTTTGGTAATGACGTGCCCAAGGAATCCCACTTCCTCTAACAAAAATTTATACTTATTTAATTTGGCGAATAGCCAGTGCTCCCTAAGAATTAGGAGTGTAATCCTTAAATGCTCCTCATGTTCCTCAAGACTCTTCGAATAAACAAGAATGTCATCAATAAAGACTATCACAAATTTGTCTAAATAGGGTTGAAAACTCGGTTCATCAAGTCGATAAATGCGGCTAGAGCGTTAGTCAACCCAAATGGCATCACTACAAACTCATAGTGCCCATATCTAGTTCGGAAAGTGGTCTTTGCTACATCATCCTTTCTGATTCGAAGTTGATAATAACCAGACCTAAGGTCAATTTTTGAGAACACGCAAGCCCCTTGCAACTGATCGAGGAGGTCATCTATCCTTGGCAAGGGATATTTATTCTTACTGGTAATTTTGTTTAACTCTCAATAATTTACGCACAATCTCAAAGTCCCATCCTTCTTTCTTACAAACAGGACTGGTGCACCCCATGGAGACACACTTGGTTGGATGAAACCCTTATCTAATAGCTCCTGCAATTGCTATTTTAACTCCTTAAGTTCAGCCGGTGCCATCCTATATGGGAATTTAGACATTGGTGCTGATCCTAGCACCAATTCTATTTCAAATTCTATCCCCCATCTTGGTGGCAGCCCAGGTAATTCGTCAGGAAATAGGTCTTCGAACTCACATACCACAAGAATCTCTTTGGCCAGAGTTCCTTGACCCTCAATCACACTAGCGAAGACTAGGTAGGCCTGGCACCCATTACTAATCAAGTGCCGGGCATGGAGGGCCGAAATGAAGTAGGATGCTTCCTTACGCCGGACACCCTGAATATAAAAGGGTCTGTTTTCAGGGATAGTGAATTCCACTCTTTTTCAAAAACAATCGATACTGGCATGATACTTTGCCAACCAATCCATTCCTAGGATTGTGTCCAAGTCCTTCATTTCTAGCAAAACTAGGTTAACGGGCATCAAGAATCCATTCAATTTGACCGGACACTCTGGATACATAGCATCTAAAATTACTGATGACCCTGTGGGCGAGGCAACCATCAACGGATAGCCAAGAACTTGGGGGATTGTCGTAAGACATTTTGTAAAATCATGGGAGACAAACAAGTGTGTGGATCCTAAGTCAAAGAGCACACGACTAAAATTGCCACAGATAGAAAGTGTACCTTCCACTACCTCAGTAGAGGCTTTAGCCTCCTTTGCAAAAATAGCGAACACTTTAGCCGGGACAGGGGACTTAAATTCTGGGGCTTGCTTGGTGAGTGGATAGTCCTTGATCATGTGTCCACCCTGGCCATAGTTATAGCAGGCTCCCAGCTTCTTATAGCACGACTTCCCTTCATGCGACCTTCCACAATGATCACAGGTATTGCTAGATGCTCAGGAAGTCTGTACGGATTGATCCTGCTCCCTACTGGACCTTAACGGTTTTGCCTTTTTTGAAGGTCCTCCACTAGCACTGGCCCTTGAAGCATGATTAAAAGACCTCTGCCTAAAAAATTTCCCTCTTTCCAGTTCCTTATCATAAATAACGGCCATTTCTAACACCTCTCCATACGTGGCCAACTTCAAAGTGGAGAGATGTCTCCTAATTTTGTCTCTTAATCCTTGAAAGAATCTTCTAGCCTTTCTCTCCTGATCTTCCACCATATAAGGATCATAGCGGGATAGTTCTGTAAACTTTGCATCATACTCGACCACAGTGCGAGTGCCTTGCCTTAAGCGAAGGAACTCATCTTCCTTTTGTCCGTGAAGGTTAGTAGGAAAATATTACTCCAATAAAGCTACTTCGAACATTCCCCAAGTGATATAACTCTCTGGTACCTCAAAAACTCTCTTCTACAACTCCCTCCAATGGTGGGCCTCACTTTCCAGCTTATGGGTGGCGAACAGGACCTTATCTCCGACAGGACACTTAATTACCGCGAACACCTTCTTTAATCACTGGATCCAAGTGTCTGCCTTCAACGGGTCAGGTTCTCTGGAAAATTCAGGAACTCACTCATTGGTAAAGCGATCATAGACCGACTTCTCTTGATGAACAGGAATTGGGGTGATTACCGGAGTTGGTGGAGCCAAGGCTTCTATGACATCAGCCATCCTGTCTAGCAGGTTCAAGTACCTTGTCTCCCGGTCCGGAGGGTTGTTAATCCGGACGGCTCATTTACCTCTATTAGACATGTCTTCAGTAATGACTTTAATTCCTGAAAGGAACATTTTGGTCAGATTACTAGCCCAGGGGCGGCTAACACATAGTACTCCATCCTAAGCATAAGTAATGCGAACTCCTTTTTATCCTTAACTAATCCTATCCTAAGTCTCCATATTGATTTAGATCAAACCTAAAGCATCTCAGTTTTCTCTGATACCAACTGTGACGGACCAGACACATATTCCACAACATACGGCTGCCGTCAAGCCTATTCTTTACATCAAATACAGTAAAATTACTAACTTGGTGATCATAAAAATTTTTCTTTTCTTTTACATAAACCTTACATTTCGTACACAGGATCGCTTAAGGCCGAACTCCTTGAGTTGGCCCTTAAAGTGTTATTCTCACACTTGGCAGACCAACATTAAGGTTGGTCGGACATGAAGACTTTGACATGACATGATATGCTACTAGAAATATCAACTTCATTCATCCATATTATAATTACGAAAACATGCTAATATCCGTAAATTCTTTTACAGCGGAAATATTTTACAAGTCCTTCTCAAGACATCAAAAGGATATACATCAATTCATTTACTGAGCAGCTCCGGCCAGCTATGCCATTTAGTTACTCCATATGACTCTGCTCAATTTTCTCCTCCATAAGATTCTCGTCATCTGAAAAATGGCAAGAGTGAGCTACAAAGCCCAGCAAGGCTACCATATGTAGAAAATATTAACATACATATAATCGGATCAAAGCAAGGGTTCGTAACATAAACTTAGCATACAAAAACCATCATATCCTTTCTGCTTAAGTTCAGAATTCCTTGTTCTTATTCTTATTATCTTGGCTTCAGAAAATTTATAAAAGCCGAACAAAATACTTTTCATCTTTAGGGACCGAACGGGAGTGGACAACATCGAGGAAGGGTTCTGTTCTACCCCACAACCTAGAGTTGTATCCTCTCATTATGCTCCCCAAGGTGGGAGGTAATCCCTTTCACCCAGTATACGGGGCCGTAGTCCGAAAGCCTTGTGCCACCAAAAGCTCCCCCGTGGCCCAAGGGCAGTCCTCTAACGTCACTCCAATATCTTTCATCCATCTTTAACAGCAAGTTTAATGGAAACTCGATTCTTAGTTCATATCTTTCATTGGGCATTCATCATAGTTCAAAAGTCAGAAGTCGTAGAGTTCCACTTGCTGTCAGAATTACATACATTTTTCCTTGTTCTTATAGTCTTTGTTCTTAACTTCAACAATTAAAGTCCGTATAGCCTTTCCTTTATCATCTTAAACTGAAGTTCTTTTTCTCAAAAGCCGGAGGTCTTTTTCTCAAAAGCCGGAGGTCTTTTCCTCAAAAGCCGGAGGTCTTTTCCTCAAAAGCCGGAGGTCTTTTTCTCAAAAGTCGGAGGTCTTTTTCTAAAAAGCCAGAGTTCTTTTTCTCAAAAGTCGGAGTCCTTCTTAAACATGCAGTAGATGGACGTCTTAAAATGTGCGATTATTAAAGTTCACGCAGATCGGCAAATAACCATACTTCGTACATAAAGAAATCAGACATCATTAATAACAGGGCTTCTTTTAAACATGCGGTTAACAGAAATTGTTCCATAATTTAAACGATCAGAACAAATATCATACATTCCGTAACATAAGTTCATCAAAAATCAGACATATTTTCATTGCAAACATGAGCATACTTGCATTAAATCATGATCTTTAAACAAGGGTCAGTACTCTTGCCTGAATTTCTTTACTTCGTCCTGAAATTCTGACTTTTCCTTTACTAGAAAACTCGGTCAAGAGCCTTCCTAACCTTTTTCCTTATACTCTCAGTTCTTATTTATAGGCCTTTGGGTCTGACGGTAGTAGGTGGGGCAGGTCAAGCACTCGGGATAGTTGGGAGTAGGTTACCTACTCAGGCATGGCCATTCTGATTCTACTTTTCGTAAGGGCTTCCCTTATTATTCCCGGTCAACTGGCATTGACCGGTTATGTCTCCTTTTATTGTCTCAGTATCTCCGGTCTCCATTTTACCCTAATTCGCTTTTACTTCTTTTAAATGTTCATCCTTCACTTCCGGTCAACGTTAGTTGACCGGATTAGGTTTCTCTATCGCCTTTCTGGTCAACTGGGATTGACCGAATTTTACTTATCTTTAACATTTTTCGGTCAATCTGGCGTTGACCGGATTAAGTCTTTATTCACACTTTCCGGTCAACAAACGTTGACTGGATTACTATTCTTACCACATTTTTCGGTCAATTGGCATTGACCGGATAGCCCTCAATTTTTTTCCTTGATTATATTGACTTGATGACTTGGACTCTCTATGTTTTAGGGTCTGGGCCATTATAACCTCCCCCACTTATAGGAATTTCGTCCTTGAATGTTAAATGAAGTTACTAACCTTAAGAAAACAAGTAGGGATACTTGATCTGAATCTCTTCCTCTCGTTCCCAAGTTACTTCTTCAAGTGAGTGATTTTTTCAGAGTACCTTTATTAAGGAGATTGACTTCGTACGTAGCCTTTGTTCCTTTCGATCTAAAATTTGCATCAGCTCCTCTACGTAGGATAAGTCCTTGTCAATTGTCAAAGGCTCGAACTCAATCACATGTGCAGGATCATGGACATATTTCCTGAGCATTGAGACATTAAATTCGTCATGTACTTCCGCCAGGCTTGGTGGTAGAGCAAGTCTTAGGGCACCTCTCCGATCCTCTCTGAAATCCAAAAAGGGCCAATAAATTGTGGCTTTAGCTTTCCTCTTACTCAAAATCTGGACATCCCTTTAGATGGTGACACTTTTAGGAATACAAAGTCGCCTTTGTCAAACTCCAATGCAGACCTCCTCCGGTCTGCATAGCTCTTTTGTCTACTCCGGACAACCCGTAGATTCTCATGCACTAACTTTATCTTTTCTGTCGTCTCCTTAATAATTTATGGACCCAAAATTCTTTTATCTCCAGGCTCCTCCCAGTGAATCGGTGATCTACATCTCCTTCCATACAATGCTTCAAAAGGAGCCATGCCTATGTTGGCCTGATAACTGTTATTATATGCAAATTTTGCCAAGGCTAAGAAATTATCCCAAGTCCCTTTCATCTCTAAGACCGAGGCCCTTAACATATCCTCAAAGATCTCGATCATCCGTTCTAATTAGCTATCGGTTTGTGGATGATAAGCGGTACTAAATTTTTATTCTATTCCCAATTCCTTATATAAACTCTTCAAGAACCTCAAAACAAAGCAAGGATCTCTATCTGATACAATAGAGGCAGGCACACCATGAAGTCTAACGACCTCGTTTACATATAGCTGGGCTAGTTTATCACGGGAGTAAGTCATCCGGATTGCTAGGAAATAGGATGACTTGGTCAGCCAGTCAACTATAAACCAGACAACATCATGTTTTATTGGCATCCTTGGTAGGCCGGTTACGAAGTCCATGGCAATATCCTCTCATTTCCAGCCTTGAAGCGGCATCGGTTGCAATAACCTAGATGGCTTCCTCCTTTCCGCCTTTACTTGTTGGCACATAAGACATTTTTCTACATAAGTTGCGATGTCCCTCTTCATATTCCTCCACCAGAATATTTTCTTTAAGTCCTGGTACATCTTATTGACTCCTGGGTGGATTGTACACCATGAATGATGGACTTCCTTAAAAATTTTCTCTTTCAACTCCATGTCATCCGGCACACATAATCGATCCCTAAACCTCAACGCTCCATCCAACCTAACATAAAAATTACTTCAGGAATCTCTATTCAGATCACTCATGATATACACAAGGAAGGGATCATTCACATGCCCTCCCTTAACCTCAACTATCACCTCTGGCTGGACTTGAATGTATGCTAAAATCATTCACTTTCCTTGAACATATCGTTGGATGTCATAGTGCATTAGACAATCCAACATCTTCATTTTCTTGACATGCATTCTTGCCAAGATACTTGGTTTTTGACTTAGTACATCGGCGACTACATTAGCCTTACCTGGCTCGTACTGGATTTCACAGTCATAATCCTTCAGGAACTCAATCCACCTTCGCTGCCATATGTTCAGTTCCTTTTGAGAGAATAAATACTTTAAACTTTTATGATCGAAATAAACCAAGAATCTCTCACCATACAGGTAATGTCTCCAGATTTTTAGCACGAATACTACTGCAGCCAATTTTAGATCTTGAGTTGGGTAATTCTTTTCATGATCCTTTAACCGAAGCGATCCATAGGCAACTACCCTTCCGTGCTGGATTAAAACATAGCCCAACCCGATCTTTGAGGCATCGTAATAGACAATCAATCCTCCTGATTCATCTGGAATGGTAAGGACCGGTGCAGAAGTTAGCCGATCCTTTAGTACCTGAAAGCTCCCTTCATAGTCATCGGTCCACTCAAACTTAGCCTCTTTCTTTGTTAGTTGCGTGAGTGGCAAGGCGATTTGGGAGAAGTTTTCCACAAACCGTCGGTAATATCCGGCCATGCCTAAGAAGCTCCATACCTCGGTCACAGAGGTTAGCCGATTCCATTTCACCACTGCCTCCACCTTCTTAGGGTCGACAGAAATCCCTTCTTTGGAAATGATGTGCCAAAGGAATCCCACTTCCTAACCAAAATTCGCACTTATTTAATTTGGCGAACAGTCGGTGCTCCCTAAGAATTAGGAGTGTAATCCTTAAATGCTCCTCATGTTCCTCGTGACTCTTCGAATAAACAAGGATGTCATCAATAAAGATTATCACAAATTTGTCCAAATAGGGTTGAAAAACTTGGTTCATCAAGTCCATAAATGCGGCTAGAGCGTTAGTCAACCTAAATGACATCACTACAAACTCATAGTGCCCATATCTAGTTCGGAAAGCAATATTTGCCACATCATCCTCTCTGATTCAAAGGTGATGATAACCGGACCTATGGTCAATTTTTGAGAATACACAAGCTCCTTGCAACTAATCAAGGAGGTCATCTATCCTTGGCAAGGGATATTTATTCTTAGTTGTAATTTTGTTTAACTCCTGATAATCCACGCACAACCTCAAGGTTCCATCCTTCTTTCTTACGAACAGGACCGGTGCACCCCATGGAGACACACTTGGCCGGATGAAACCCTTATCTAATAACTCCTACAATTACTGTTTTAACTCCTTAAGTTCAGCCGGCGCCATCCTATATGGTGCTTTAGACATTGGTGCTGATCCTGGCACCAATTCTATTTCAAATTCTATCTCCCGTCTGGGTGGCAGCAGAGGTAATTCGTCAGGAAATAGGTCTTCGAGCTCACATACCACAGGAATCTCTTTGGCCAGAGTTCCTTGACCCTTAGTCACACTAGCAAAGGCTAGGTAGGCCTGGCACCCATTATTTTATACATTGGAAAAATCTGTTTTGTTATTAATATACCAGGAAGGGATAAAAGAATAACTCAAAGAAAGAAAATCAATTAGTTATTCATCAAAGTTTTATTTCCCAGAGAATAAAATAAGATGATAATAGAGTTTGAATTTTTATTCTCATGTTTAGTTGTTCGAATAGAATAATGTGAGAATTAGTATTCTATTATTTAATTTATAGAATAGTATGAAAAATAATATGAGAATAATAATAATAATAATAAATGTAAGTGAATAACATCACCCACATTTTATGTGGAAATAGTTATTTTTATATATGTGAAAATAAATATTTCGACGAAAATATTTATTTTTGGTTAAATTGTAACCAAATAGAGGAATATCTATTCCCAGAAAATAAGGAGGGAATAAAATTTCTATTCCTTCCAACCAAACGTAGGGTTAGGAAATTAAGAAACATGCAGTCCTAAACCTCTAGGAACAAATCCACCCTTTGCTTGGTGGATCAACTGACCTAACCAAATTTATTGGTAGGTTACCGCGGCTCACTTATCTCTTTAAAATTGATTATCTTTAACCATTTTTGACTAAAATGATAGCTTAATTGCTTTAAATTTACCATGTTAAAAAATAATAAGACTGTAAAAGTGTTAATTTTTTATAGTAATTTAAAAAAAATCACTTTGTTCTATGGCTCAATGGCAAAAAACTTTTTTGATACACGATGGTAAGAAAATACAAATGCTTTTAAATTTTCTATCTGAATTCTTTTTAGCATTGTAACACTAATCGTCGCCGATGTTTGTTGTAAATTGAAGGTCATAGCGGAGCATTTGTCCGTTGAGGAAGTGGCCGGAATAAAGGAAAGATTCGAGGTGATGGATACAGGGAAGAAGGGGAAGATCGAATTTGAGGAGCTAAAAGCTGGTTGTGCAAAGCTCGGCTTTCATATGCCAGATTCCGATGTCCGAGTTCTAATGGAAGTTGTAAGTAATCTTGCCATTTTGTTCAATGCAATAGTAGCTCTTGTGTGTTTTTTCTCATAGAAATGCTTCTTACTTAGACAGATAGTATGAATGATAAAAGCAAACAGGCTAATTGATTATGAATGTATCGATCCCAAATCCTTTGTCCTCAAAGCTTGAAATAGAAGGCAAATCAAGCCTGCATTGTTCGAAAATTAGTTGAGCTGAAATGATATAGCCCTATTTTATGAAAAGAACCATTAATATTTTATAGTGAGTCGTATTATTGGACTGGTCTTTTAGTGGAAAAAGAACGGTTTTCAGAAGAGCATTGCCATAGAGTTGTCTACCTAGAAGAGCCACTTGCTTTGTAATATTTTTCTTTTTTCACTTTTTTTTACACAACATTGTTTATTTCTTTGGTTAGCTATCTAGATTGGATAGTCATAACGAGGCAGAGTGAAAGCCCAAGTTACTTGCCAATTTATCACTTTTAATAAGATGTTTGGCTGGCATATGATGGGTAAATGTCACAAAATAGCGGGTTTAAAGCACAATCATTTATCTTCGTCTCAACAAAAGGTAAGAGAAAGAATTGTA
>JAOVVI020007356.1:0-14920 GCA_028571085.2 Nepenthes alata | reverse complement strand
GATCTGAGCTTTGGATGGGTTCAAGCTCAGCTGCTCTTCGGGTTCCGTCACTATCCTGTACGTCTGAGATCCTGTATATCACAACAAACGACAAGAAATCAGAGAAAAATAGTAGGATTCGCTCATCAATTTATCATTTGACGCTCAAATCAGTAATCGATTTTCTAAAAAATAGAAGGTAAAAATAAAGTATGATGAAATGAATACAGTGTAAGAGATTTGCTTGTGAGAATCGGAGGTGCACTCGTTGAGAGTGGCTTTGGTAGTGGAGTGCTCGTAGAGAGCGGCCTATCTATTTACTGAGTTTGCTTGAAACTAGTAGTGAAAAAGAGGGCAGAATGATTAGAAACTTGAGAATTAAAAAGTTTATACATGTTGGAGTATGTAAGAGAGCGTGCTTATATAGTGAGTCTCCATGGCCTTTTATAGCCGTGGCCTTTGTCGCCTTCCTTAAGTGGTAATGTTGGATGCCTGCTTTTTAAGGGGATCTTTTCCTTTCTTCGTGTGGATGCGGCGCCGTTTTAGATTGCAACGGTCAAGAATGAGTATTTTCTTCTTTCACGAAGATGTCACACGTATAGAACGTCAAGGCCACCATTGCAAGTCGTGCACTGATTTGAGAGTTTTTCTTCCGAAATACGCTCTGATTTTGGAAGATATTCGTTACAAAGGGGATTGCAATCTTGGAGAAATGTCCAATTAGGACAGATGACCGTTGTACGCAGGAACGACCGGATGGGGCGATTTTGATTCGGGCTGTGTTTATTTTTGGTTGCGTCCGATCTATTCGGAAGCCTTCGTCGGTCGACTGAAGCGTTGATTGTCCTATGAATAAATTGACCGCTATACATTCTGAACCATTTATCCTTTTAGACTTGTTCGCTGCAATTGCCTCTATCAGATATAAAAAAATTGATCCCTACTTTGTAACTATAATATTTTATAATACTTTCATATTTATTTATAATTTATAAAATCTTAGTTAGCACGGATTAAGCCGATCAAACCGTCCCATTTTAATCTTGTGCCTCCAAATAACTGCAAATGATTTTCACGGGAAATAAGCATCGGAGCGTGACAGCGTAGAAAAACGTGGCATGATGCGACGTGACGTATCAAATAAGACAGTGGTGGGTGGGCCAGAGTTTGGTGATTGAGATATGGGCGGCCATAAGTACCCAAATAATTGAGCGCATTTATCGATACGACCACGCGACTATCAGCCACTTGATTGTGATAGCTACCGACCACGTGTACGGTGATCGGGGAAAAATTAGTGGACGGTGAAAAGTGCAATGTAAGACCATTCAGTAACCGGATCGAATGGCTGTCCAATTAAAACGGATTAATTTTTTGTTATTTATAACTATCTCATTAATATAAAATAAATAAAAATATTATTTTTAATAATAAATAATATAAATATTCAATCAATATTGAACAATTACAATTTAAAAAAATTAAGTTAATATATTTTTTAAAAGCCATACATTTAGGCTACACAGCATTCTCTTTATAATATAAGTATAAAATTACATATATATTTGATCTTTTTTAGAAGCAAATCTTTTGCACTGGCTGCCCTTTCATGTGATGCCACAAGTTTGGCCCGACACCTTCTAGGTGAAGGCATGAGATCTCTAGGTCCAATTGGTGAGCCGCTAGGTAAATTGTGAGTGATGTTATGGTCTTCCCAGTGGATAAGTTTTTATATTTATCTAAGGGCTAGAATTGAAAATTAAAAAGTAAATGATAAATATAAAATAACTATTTAAATTATTTGATACATTCTGCACCATTTATTTTTCGACTTCTAATCCTATCCCTCGGTGAATATGGGATCCTATCAACTGGGAGGTTCATAACGGCTCTCGTATATTGGAGCCAACATGAGGACTAATCAGTTGAATGAAATACAATAAGTTGGTTCATATCTGAATTGAAGGGTTGATAATAGCTGCACAAAAGATGAACATATTGAACAAAGTTTTCACCGATATCATTCAAATCAAAGGTGAAAATATGTATCACATAAATCACTGGTTCCATAATCACTTTGCTTGTCTTCCTGCCTTCAATGAAAACTAACTACAGATAGTACTTTCAATGGCAGGTCAAAGTTTAATGTAAAAAGCCCGGTTACTGACCTATTAATTTGCGACATGGCCATGATACCTCGGAGTGTTAGCAAACTTCCATGAAAGAGACCTCATGCTTTCAAACGTTTTATCACCTGCAACCTCACTGATGGGTACAGCTTCGGAAATTTCTTTTAGGTCATTTTCCGTAAGTCTCAAATTCAATGATCGAATATTGGTATCTAAGTTCCTGATCTTTGTTGTCCCTGCAAAAGTTTGATTTCATGATTCCACAAAACAATATTTGGTACCGCATAGCTAATGGTTTTACAGAGAATTCTTTTGAGCTTCTAACCTTTCCAGTCACAAAGATCTAGTAGCACTCAACAGGTTTCAACAAAAATACAAGCTTACAGCGGCAGGGAGCTGCTACGTTAAGCTGATATGTTCATCAGAAACCGATTGTAGTGGTACATGTAAAAAATTTATGAGATTGAAATCTCTCAAGGATAATTAGAATTATCACATTATTTTACAATTTAGTAGTTCAGAATAAAAATTTTAATGGCCATACCCAAACCAATGCACAGCAATCTTTCCTTGAATAATCTAGAATCAATTTCTCTTATTTTACTCTTATTTTTCTTCTTTCATGAGAGTTACAAAACTTATGTGTGGAGTTTAATTCTATATAGTTTCTTTTTTTTTTTTTGGATAGCTTTTTAAATTCAAAAAATACTGAAAAGTTAAGTAATTTCTTCTAATTCAAATCTAAAAACCATTCCACATCATCTAGAATTTGTCGCTAATAATCCTCGACAAATGATGGATAATTTTGCACTTTATAAGATAGAAAGAAGAACAATTTCTTAATTACAAAATTAATTTTCTTTCTATAAAATATCGGACTAATTAATAAAATATTGTTCTAATAAAATATAACAAAATTATGGGATTGTAATAGTTAATTATTTTAATAAATTACTAAATATATTTCACGTTCTATAAAACAATCCTAACAATACGGTTGCTTCATTATGTTTTGTAATCCGGTTAATTGACCAAATACTGACATATTTAAAACGAAAGTCGCTGGAGAACGGAAAAAAAAAAGCCAGAACGTCTGTCGATGAAGCAGTTGATGGCAAAAGGGTAAGGCAGCAGAAATAACCGATATGATCAAGGATGCATACATTTTCAACCTAGGAAGAGTGGCATTTATATGTTTTCACCTTATAAAATAACCAAAGAGGGAAATATCTGAGTACTCAGGAGAAAAGCCAATCAACACGATCAGGCATAATGCTACTTGGTGCAATTACTTGATGATGAATACTATTCTACAAATAATCTGTATTGATTGTTTAGCGGATGATGGATTTCACATCACAGAATGAATCAAGGAAAACAGTATTGCCCTATGGGGGCATGGTGCAATAGTTTGGTAAGTCTTAAGTGGTAGGCTTAGGAGGCATGACTAAGCTCTGTGGTAGCAATGTGGTTCTAGGTGCTATTGATAGATTGAGATCTACAGGGTGGCAAGGACTTCGGCAGCCTTGTATCGCAAAAAAGAAGAGAGTCGTAGGCTTAGTAGGGTTCAAACGTACAATAAAACTATTATGGGCAACACATTTCAACCAATTAGAAGGCACCAGTAGCAAAAATGGTAAAATTATCATGGTAAATTACCAGTACTAGCATCGCCAAAAGCCTTTTTCCTGCTTAAGCAACAAATTGAGGACTGCGGATACTCCATGCCTAACAAATACAACAGTTGATATTTTCTGAACATAGAACTAGATTCCTTCGCTGCGTTTGTCCTGCTTTGTTCTAGATAGAGAGATTTGCAATCTCCAAGAAAAAATCTAATTGAAAAGTTGCAAGTGGTTAACGTTGGATTTTGGCCATTCCCTCTTAAGTTTCACACTCTTTGAGCATGTCATCTAGTGATTTCTTTGATTTTGTGCGAGGATTCGCTCAAGCGAAGGGTTTTAGCAGAGCAGATATTGGTGCACGATGGGTACATATGGTTAGTTGGACAGAGTAGAGGCACATGATTGGGCACGTTTGCGTGGGCTGTACAAATTAGTCACGGCCAATGCGCGCACAACTAGCGTATGAATGCTAGAACATTTCTCCCATTGGCATTTGAACTCCAAAGCTGACATTTGAATGGCTGACATGGGTATAAATATACACGTTTTGATTTAGGGCAAGAGAGATTTACACAGCACAGTAAGAAGAAGAGAGAAAGGAGAAAAGAGAAGCTTTAGCCATCAGTTTAAGATCCGATTCATACTTCATTATTTGCCAAGTTCAAATATATTGTTATAACTTCAATTAACGATTGTAGAACATATTATCGGTAGGCTATTAGTTTTCTCGTTGTGTTTACTCTTATTCAATTCCTAGGGTGTTAGGATTAGCATTAACAAGTTCTTTACATATATATTTTGACTGTGGAGTTGCTCACTTGGAAGGGGATTATTAGTAACCAAAATTCATTATAGTGGAGATATTACTTGGACATTGGGGCCCATGGAGTTCTTTAGTTGAGAAGGATTTTCACGTAAAATTGGTTATGCAACTTATACGCTTTTGTTGCATTTTTGTTTATATTGCTTCTTTTGTTAAATTGGGAAAGAACGGTGACTGATGGTGTTTGGAGATTCAAATTCTGATGTGCAGTGTGAATTCCAACGATCAAAAATATCATTGGTTTTTAACATTTAAAATCTGTCTGATATAGAATATAGGACAAGAGAGGGGTGGATGATGGTATCCGAAGATTTAAATTCTGACATGCCATGTGAATTCCAACAATCAAAAATTCATTCATTGGTTTTTAACACTTAATATCTGTGTGTGATATACAACATAGGACAACCATCATGATCCATAATAAACAATCCAGTTTTCCTCAGCAAATATACAAATCGTGTTGTAGGTTTTAGTAGATTTAGAGTTTGGCTATCAGGCTAAATCTTCCAAGTACTGCATTGACACAACATTGCCTTAACAAACAGACTGCAAGTAAACACACACAGGTCTGAAGAAGCTAATTGGACTCCTCATATTTCTTATTGAAAAAGCTTCAGTTCTATCATTTTTATGCCGCAGCTTGTAAGCATCTTCCACCATAAATATATAGTCTTGCCCAACTTTTTTTTTCTGTTTCAACAACGGGGAGATATGAGACTAAATTGAGTAGAATGGCAAAAAATGAATTTGATATAACCAATCCTTCCTAATGGAACTTTAATTTTTTTGTACATTGGTAGAGGAGGGCAAAATCCTAATTCTTACATAAACTAACAAGTAGTCAACAAAGTTTGAACCACCACTCCCCATATTGGGGGAGTAAAATTCCAACCAACAAGCTAAGGCTGCCCTTCCCAAGACCCTGTGCATAGCGAGAGATTTGTGTACCAAGCAGCCCTTTTTTTAAGCTAACATTTGCCTAGCAAGCTTAGTGTTTTTTAAATGGGTCCAGATAATATGCATTTTCACTACTGCTGAGGCTTATCCCCTCCTCAATTCTCTCTGGACCTTATCCTCTGTCTACCTAGGCTGCTGACTCTGTGCTCATGGATCGGGGGCTCCATCCTGCAAGGCATTGGAGCCATCCAACTCCCTCCAGGACCGTTGTCTAGGTGATCCAATGGCCTAGGTTTTAAGTTAAAAAAATATCTATGGTTTAATTTTTTTGTTTTGTTTTTTGTAATATAGGTATTTTGATATTTCAATATTATGAAACAAAGGAATAATTTCCATCTTATTTTATTATTATTATTATTATTTACTTTAGAATATGGGTTGTTGGATCTTCCCAATCCAATGGCCCCAAGGGGTGTTGGACGTGCGCCATTGGACCAACCGACAGAGCATCCCTCATTCCATGTGCTCACTAGTTTCTGCTTCTTTCTGTCCATATCTAACAGGAAAAGATATTTCCAACCCATAAGTTATCCCAATATGATTTCAAATGATGAATCATTGGGACCATGACATTATAAACTACATTTTTTATTTTCTCAGCATGATGAATTCTATCCACTTACCTTTTAATCGTTACTTTCTGAGTCCACATTTATATAAGTGCACAACATATTTTAGACTGGTAAGAAATATTAGAGTTGCTCACCAGGTATAGGTACGACATCATCGCCTTGACGCAGAATCCATGACAAAGCCAATTGAATTGGCAAGCATCCATGCTTCTTGGAGATATTTTCTAATCTAGTATAAATCACCTTGTTCTTGTCCAAATTTCCCCCTCGAAACCGAGGATGTGTGACCTGGAATACAGATAAGGACAACTCACAGTAATCACGGTCCTACGCACATTTGTTTGCTTCAGGATCTCTTTAAACATAACAAATTCATACCAATAAACTATTCTTGGGGAGTGCCTCCACAACAGCTCTGCCACCAAAAAATCCACGACCAAGAGGACTATATGGAACTATACCAATTCCAAGCTCTCTGCAAGCACATATCTCTCGTTTACTTAAATAAAAAGAGAGCATTGTAGCACACATTATACATAAACGACCACACAGTATTTATCGCATCAGGTGCACAAATAGAGCTGGGCAGCTAGCTGTAAGAATGAAAGACAGAAGAAGTTGAAGAGAGAGATGTAGGTGTAACAACAATTCTTTACATAATAAGAAAGAAATCTGAAACAACCTGCATAGTGGAACTATCTCTTCCTCAACGTCGCGTGTCCAGAGGGACCACTCTATTTGAACAGAAGTTACTGGATGAACTGCATGTGCTCTTCTTATTGTGTCCGGGCTAGCCTCTGATAATCCAATGTACTTGATTTTTCCCTCTTCCACCAGCTTTTTAAGTTCCCCCATCTATATTTCGAAAGGTATACTTTTTAGAAGTTTGTTGCGAATAAAGTAAATAAAACAAGAAGAACAAACAAGCCATAAGTCCCATGACTTGGGTTCAAATATATGACTCCAGACAGCAAAATAAACCATGATTGACAAGTGGAAATTTCATAGAACATAAACCAGAATTCACAACTAAACTAGAGCCAAAATAGTTTAATGCTAACGGGCAACAAACACTTAAAAGAGATACTTAAAAGATGGCTTACTGTTTCCTCTATAGGTACACAAGGGTCAACACGATGCTGATAATATAGATCAATATATTCTACATCAAGACGCTTCAAGCTAGCCTCACAGCAAGACCGCACATACTCAGGGGTACCCTTCACTATCAACTCAGGTGCTAGGCTTACAATTCCAAACTTTGTGGCTAATTGAACCTTTTCTCTTGGCAACTGCTTCAATGCCTGAGCATATAATCTTCATGATTAGAACTTTAAATCATCATTAGAGATGAATTAGCAGCTCCACTAATATCACCTGCAGTGTGAAAGCAATACTAGAATATTCCGTGTGAAGGCATGTCAGAAAGTTTGGCAATGAGAATGGGGTTCCTGGTTATTATAATGGTGAAGACTATTTAAACCTCTGTGTTAAGCTTGAAACTGGATAGCTGGATAATGCAAATTTCTCCTGCTTGTGGAGACAGAATTAAGTGTGTCAACCATGTTCAGAAGCTATTGAGCAAGAAGAAGTACAATATTGAGGAGTATCGGCAGATGAGGGCAGCTGAGGATCACTTTTGAAGCTGAGTAGATAATACGGTGTTGTATTATTTTGTTGCGGGTTTTAAAAAGGTGCTATATATAGTCCCATAGGATAAAGAAAAAGCTTTTATGTAGTCAACACTTACACGCTGGAAACTTTTTCTAGTGTATTAGAAAGTGAGAGCTGAAAGGAGTTATGATCCGTCATATTCTGCATTACATTAATGTAATTAGCCTCATCAGGAAAAGAGGGAGGGCTAAATTTTAACGAAAATTTGAGAAATTTTCAAACAGCATACTGCACTCAATTCAAAAAATAGCATAGGAATTCTGTATGAGACCAGTTAATCAATTCCTGACGATGAAATTTTGCATTTGAGACCAGACACTTTGTTTAGCAAAATGCAGTGTGTACCTTGCCAACAAGTACTTCATTTGTAGTAGCTCCATATACATCTGCTGTGTCAAAGAATGTTATTCCTTTATTAAATGCATCCCTAATGATAGAGATTCCATCCTCTTCAGGTATAGGTGCATTGTGAACCCCAGTCAAGCCCATACATCCGAACCCCAGCTTGGAAACCTGAAAAACAACAGTAAGTAGAACTTACATTTAACAACAGCTTGTTAATTTTTCATGAAAGTTTAAAACCGAGGGGACAAAGCACTATATATGCATTTATCTTTTATCAAAAAAGAAAAGATTATCGTCCTCCAGGAGATCATTTCAAATTAACATCACAATTTTGGGTTATTAACATTTATTTTATTTTTATTATGGAGGGAGGCTAAGCTTGTCCCACATATCAACTGAACTCAACCAAGCTTATGAGATAAACAATTACAGAAATGGCGGCACCATAATTGAGCAATTGATAACAAACTTGACTAGATTAAGGGAAGATTTTCTAAGATAAACAAGGAACCCATGGGCCTAGTGTACCTCAGCAAATTAAAATACCAAAATGGAATCTTCTTAGTCTCTCAGATAGCATTCTTTACTGCACGATTCTGTACATAAATGTAGTTGTCGAATTGGAATTAATTTATGCACAAAACTCCGATTTTGAGTCCTTATGGGCAGTAGGCTTAGTCAGAAATATTAGCATAAAATTTACCATATTATAGAGATAATAGATGAATCCTGTTTGGTATTGATGTTTGAAACAGCTTTAGGAAAAACGTTACAAATTAGATTTTCCAAAAAATAAAAACCTCCCAAAAAGCTACAATTCCTGAGTTTTTTTATCAAGTTTCAAAAACAGTAAAAACTCCCCCCCCCCTCCCAAAGAAAAAAAAAAGTTTGGTCTTGTTTGCACGGTGCGTGTAATCGTGGACGCAAAGTTGGGGCTTTCCAACTTTAGTCCATGATATTCACATGAGAATTCTCTTTCTTATTATGAAGCAAGTTATATATAAACATCATCTCCAAACACATTTCCAATTCCTCGTCAAAGCAGTTTGTTCAATTCCATAGAAATTCTATATGTGTGTGTGCGTGCCCGTGTGCACCAATAAGTCTACATGCAATTCTAGCATTTCCCACACACTAAGGTATTCCAAATAATTTACATGGAAGATTGATTCTTTTTTGGGGGTTAAGCGGATGATTGTTATAAAATGTTAACATCTAGCAGTACTGACACTTAATGTTCAAAAGGAAAAGGATGAGACCCCTAACTAGGAGGAGCACACTCATGTTGATCACAAGACCAAACTTTCTAGAATCTCATATAGGACTACATATCACCACAATAAATGCAAATATTGGCTGACATATATCTGCATTGGGTCCTCCTACACCGATATTTCTCGATACCTTAATAATGTAGCAATATGTTACTACATCGGTAGTATATTGTAATATATCGAGCAATACAGTCCCGTCAGCCTACGACTTTTTTGAAAATATTTCTTCCGATATATCTGTTACCAATATATATGGTCCGATACAAATACATTGCACCTAGGCCTAAGGTGCATGGATGTGTGCCTGGTATACTCCAGGCGAGGTGCGGACTATGTGGCGCACAATTGTTGCAGATGCACAAGGCACGCACCTAGGCAAGGCCCAATTATTGTTAAAAATAATAATATATATTATTAAACTAAATTAAAAAAATTTAAACCCAATTACATTTAAGAAAATACCTATTTCTACTTATTGCATACTTTCTTGAAGCTAGGCAGCAGGCTACAACTCTCTGTATGCAGTTCTCTCTCTCTCTAATGAAATTGGATGCCATAAGTCTAATGAAGAAGAAGAAGATGAACTTTTAGTTGATGATGATAGTGAATATTAGTTTCTGTTATATGTTATGACTAACTCGTGAACATTATCTTGAATTTGTTACTTAATTATGTCCTTTTTATTTTTCTTATAGTGAGTAATACTTATTAATTGTTAAATATTTATATTATTAAGTTCAGTTAAACTAGGAATCTATGATTATTGTCTAGCATATTTTTAGTACTACTACTTATTCTATCATTAATTTATGTTGTAAAAGAAACTTATATACATGTTCTATAGATGTGCGTGATGCGTGCTTCACGGCGACGGCTAGTAAATCAGAGTCGAAGGCGAGGATAGTGGAGGGAGAGGGGAGTTCCAGCAGAGGAAAATAGCGGGGAAACGAGGGATAGAGGGAAATCAAAGAGAGCAGAGGGAAAAGACCGAGGACTTAGTGAGAAAGACCAAGGACACAAAGAGATACTGAGAGGCAGAGAGGGCAGGGATAGGGGGAGAGACATGAGACAGAGAGAGATGAGGGAAATGACTGGGAGGGGGAGAGCAACAGAGGAAAGTAATGACAAGAGGCAGCAAGACTATTTTCCTTCCATTAACATAACTAAACAATACATTTTATAGTAAATTTTTAACCAAACCTGTTGGGCTAATAATAATAACTAAATCTGTAGAAAAATAGACTAATAGGCTGATAACATAAAAAATAGAAAAAATAAAATAGAAAAAGAAAAATCGTAGGTTCATAACATTGTCCTCTCCATCAAGAAAACATTATCCTCAAGGTTGCTGGAGGGACATTCTTATTGAAATTCAGCAACTGCCTCCAAGGTGGTCTTGAGTTGCACGAAACGAAACGGCCTTCTAAGGCATGGAAAGAAATGGGCAGAGGATGTGCCAAAATCATAGGCAAGGGATCTGTTCCTTGAGGAGTGTCTGGAGAAGGGTCAGGATCCAATAGGGGGGTTTACATTGATGTCTAGGAGCGAATGACTCATCATAGTTAAAACACAACCTACGTTCTCGACATGCTATTATTTTTGTGGGAGTTAATTTTTTATGGGCAATGTTGGCAAATGGCTAAAAGGAGGTAGTGTTTTATGTGGAGGAGGTATGGTGGCAGTTGGTGGTTCGGTAAGTGTGTGGTGCTGGTAAGTGGATAATCCATCCTCAATTTTTTCCTCCACTAATTTTGCCATGCCAATGGCTTTAGGCAATGAATTTGGCTTCAATAAGAGGAGTTCTCTTCGGATATCATCCTGGAGCCAAGAGATAAAACAATTTAAAAGATTAGTAGTGTTGAGACATGTCGTTTGAGTGAAGAGGGATTCAAAATCGGCCATGTATGTAGCAACCGAGGCGTTCTGGCAAAGTTTATATAGCATAGCTTCATGGTTCAAGTAAGATGACGGTCTGAATTGTAACTCAAGAGCCCTGGAGAGGAGCTCCCAGGTTGACAATTGACTAATGGTATGAATCCACTGATACCATTGGTGGGCGTCGCCAGACATATAGAAAGCAACGATGGTCAATTTCTGCTCTGGTGGTGTACCATGGTAAGACAAAAACCGCTCAATCTTGAATAACCAGCCCATAATGTTTTCTCCAGAGAAAAATAAAATTTTGAGTTTAGGCAAACGAATTTGGGCGGGGATGTGCGTGTCAGGTTGTGAAGCTAAGACTATGGGTAGGGTTTGAGTTGACGGGTGAGAAATAACTGTAGGTGAAGTAGCGAACGTGGTAGGTATGGGTAATAGAGGGGGATTTGAAGATGACAAAGAATGTTGTTCAAATCGAATGAGGAACTGCCGAATTTCAGTAAGGGATTGCTGGACTTCAGTGAAGCATTGCTAGAATTGTTCGGTGGTGGATGAGATGGTGGTGAGGCGGTCTACATGTTGGTGTATAGTGGATGCAACGTCCTTTAGCTCTTGTGCCATTCTAGCTAAGGACTCCTCAAGAGCTTTGTACCTTGTCACCTTGCCCTCTGCCATGTCTCAATGAAGCATTAATGATGCGTACTTCACGGCGACGGCTGGTAAATCAAAGTCGGAGATGAGGAGAGTGGAGGGAGAGAGGAGTTCAGGCAGAAGAAAACAGAGGGGGAACGAGGGATAGAGGGAAATCAGAAAAAGCAGAGAAAAAAGACCGAGGACTCAAAGAGAGAAACCGAGGACAAAGAGAGATACTAAGAGGCAAAGAGGGAAGGGACAGGGGGAGAGACGTGAGACAGAGAGAAATGACAAGGAGGGGGAGAGCAAGAGAGGAAAGTAATGACAAGAGGCAGCAAGACTATTTTTCTTCCATTATCATAACTGAACAGTATATTTTATAATAAATTTCTAACCAAATTCATTGGGCTAATGATAATAACTAAACCTACAGAAAAACAGACTAATAGGTTGGTAACAGAAAAAAAAAAATAAAATAGAAAAAGGAAAATTGCAGGCCCGTAACACTGCGCCTCGATTCCATCAAGCTCGTGCCTCACGCCTAGGGTCCAGGAATCCTTTATGCCTCGATGTGCCTTGTGCCTTTAACAATATTGCATATACCAATACTAATACCGATTTCCATCCATGATCACTACAGATATAGCTCCATTTTCTGCTCAACTTTGTCACATTTCCACTGGCACATGCGGTTCCAGTGTACTATTAGTGCGGCCCCAAGATCCATCCAGAAAATAATTAGTATTATATAGAGGTAGGTTCATCATCGATTATCAATATACAGGTAGGTGTTAGTACTCCACTACTACAAAGGAAAGAAGCACCGGGTACAAAAAGCGGAGAGCCAGCTCCATGAAGAAGAGGAAGAAGAAAATGAAAATAGAGAAGTTAACTGAATAATAATAATTCAATAATTACTTTTCTCAAGCTTCTCGACGAAAGAGAACGGCTATCAATAGTTAGCCGAAAATATCAAGCAACACATCAACTAATACGTTGATCAGAACAACGTCTTAAAAACTAAGATCCGTAACTCGGTAAGACAACAGCACTCGGATTGGATACCACTACATCAAGCACTAAGCTTATACTACAATTGAATTCGAGCCAATCGATAAATTTATGGAAGAGAATGTACAAAATCAGCATGAAATAACGCAATGGCGTTCACCTCAAGTCCTTGGCTCCCCAATGTCACCCTCGGAACTTCAACCTTCTGCTCCACCGCTGCCATCTATCTCTCTCCAAGAATCCCAACTCGCTAGGCTGTGAATACTTCGGGAATAAGGCGACCACACCATTGAGCGGACTAGATGTTAGGAAAGCACGTACGTACGGTCATCGGGCCTGATTACGTACATCACCGGCACGCGGCCAGGTCCACTGGGCCGGAATTTAATCAAATGCGCCGTGTCAGTCCGTTATGGGCCACATGCGGGCATGGCTCGAGAGCCTAGGGCTCCAAACCAAACATGGTCCCGAACCAGCCCAAAATGATACTATCTATCAAAAGAGCATAAAAGGTATCTATGACCCGTGAAGTAGGATGAAATAAAAAATTTATTTTTCATAAAATTATTATTTTATTGTTTGATTATTTTAGTAGTAGGAATAATAATTTTAAAAAAATATAATTTCTTCAAAATAATGAATAAAAAATACCAACCCATCCTTTACATTTTTTTTAAATTTTTGGTTATTATAAAATAGTATTTTCAAGATATTTTTATTTATTTTTATCTCAAATTAGACATAATTAAAATAATATTCGAATCAAACACGTGCTAAATTTAAATAAAAATTTATAATGATTAAATTAGATCGGATCAAATATGTTTTAATCAAAATCGGGCCAAATTAGTTCAGAGATGGATATTATTTATTTTTAAGTTTGTTTTATAAAAAATAACAGATTTATAAATAAATAAAACATAATATGTAAATTAAAATACTACATACTTATATATTTAAATAAAAAATCTTTATTAAAAAAATTATTTATTATATGAAGATATGCCTATATATATTTAAATGAAAAAAAATTTATATAAAAATTATTAATTATATGAATATATAATTTATTAATTTTTTTAGATTTAATTTTTATTTAAAATAATAAAATATATTTATAAAAAAATATATAATTTGGGCCTAATTGGTCTGAATTGGCTACTTTACCGGTAATCGTTCCCTATCCAAAAAATAAGTGGGGTTTACATTAATCAAATCCTATAAAAGTTTGAATCAATAAAATCAGATATATCAGATAACTCAATTTTAATCAAATTTATCTGAATATTTTATTATATATTAGAATATTATTTCTTTAGATAAAGTAATATAACCATATTATACTAATTCATTACTTATCATTTTATTATTATTATATATCAAATACGAAAAAAATAATTTTTAATTTAATTTTACTTATTTTAAGTAATTAACCAATTAATAGAATATTAATTCTAAATTCTATTTTTATTTTATTTTATTTTTTTAAAAAAATTATTTTATTTATATCTTATTATATTTAGCAACCAAATATGACATTAGGAAACATCCTTCAAACACCCTCTAGATATTTTCAAGTAATAAAATATTACTCATATATATCCATACTTATGAATCTATAATAATACCATGTTACTAGATGATGCCTTGATAACATTTAAAAATAATTATGTAACATTACTAAATATGAAAGGACTAGGTATACAAAGGTGTTAAATGGGTAGTGCCACCTGTGGCATAACACGACCCATAATAAATGGTGTTGGGCCATATATGATACAATTTAATACTTTAAATCATGTCAAACTGTGAAGTAGATTATTTTACAGACTAGTATAGCTCAAATATTTTTTATATAAAGTAATAATGCGACTATTTCTTTTAAACAATCATATGACTATTTAGGAAGGGATAGAGGCAAGCGAGGGAGAGTTGGGGACAAAATATAGGGGCAACCGTCCCCATTATTAATTTACAAAATAAATATTAAAAAATTTATATATATTATCGTCTCTCA
>JAOVVI020007354.1:0-14921 GCA_028571085.2 Nepenthes alata | reverse complement strand
GGCGGCTTTTAGATATATAAAAATGAAGGTTGCTTTTGCTAACTTCAATAATTTGAATTTAAATATAACTTTAGAAAAATTATATATTTTTTTTTTCCTCACAAATTTTGTAACCCTCATGAAAGAACAGTGAAAAAGGTAGAGGGAGAGAGACCGGTTTCATATTCTTTGAGAAAAAAAGTTTTAATTATGTATGAAGGTATATCTATAATATTCGTTTTCAGGTTATAAAATTGAGAAGTAACATAATTTTAATAGCATATATACTTACTCAGCTTGAAAAACATGATCCGATAATAATCTATGAATTTTATCAAGTAAATAAATAATAAAAATACGCATTGATGGGTCCCAGTACCCGTGGCTCGTAAAGAACGGCCCAAGAGTCAAGCGTACGGTCCAAAAGGCTCACAAGGTTAATCGGGCCAAGATCTTAAGTTGGCCTGTGAAGCCCGAGGACAGCCGTCCACGTCTCAATGTTCCCGGAAGCCTAGCTTGGCCTGAGAGGCTAAGCTAGTCTTAGGATCCCGAGGACCCCCCCGAGGAGCTCAAGACGATCGAGGACGCCTGTTCAGACGCCTCACTGTTACCAAGGAGTACGCATTCACTGCACCACGCTATATCCACAGGAAATCATGATGCTCAGAGCACGCTTGATCATTGCAAAACTGACATCACACACAACGTGCCTAACACAGTACGCGAAATCAGCAGAGTTGGTGGCTGGCCTCCCTGCACCCGCCAACGCCACATGGGCCCATTTCAAAGGTAGATCCTCTACTATAAATACCTCATCTAAGCACCCAAAAGGGGGGGATGCCATGAAGAAAAGACAAGGCTGCCAGCCTCTATGCAAGCAATACCCATGAGATAGAACAAGAACAGAGAATAAGGGACCAGATTCCCTCACTTTACAATTCTATGTAGCGTCCTTCTATTTTACAAAATTGAGCACTTGTAACCCATTCAACGATAGTGAAACCGTTTCAAACCTGACGTCCCGTGATTTTTTCCTCTCATTAGAGGGAGGGTTTTTCACCTAAATTCTCGTGCATCATTCTCTCTCTTCCTGCCACATTACACCTCCTAAATCTAACACAAAATTACTAGATCACTTGTGTTTTGCACGGATTCTGTTCGTCCGAGCATTCCGAGAGGACCCGCTAGGTGAACTCGGATCTTCGTCGTACGGCGGCCGGAATTATAGGATGCAATATTGGTGCCGTCTGTGGGAAGCAACTAAATATATACTTTTAACATCGTCACAGGACGTTCAGAAACACTCTGACAATCCCCCCTCCAAAGTACGGTATGGTAACACCAGGGCTCAGGCGAGTGCGCCAGTCAGAGAGGTGGCTTCATGCGACAACGGCCCCGACCCCTGTGTTGGTATAGAAAATCACCCCAACTCGGTCGTCCGAGCCTTAGCAGCCAGAATGGAAGACATGTTCAAAGCCTTCCTAACACTCTGTTCCAAAATGGATGAGCAGGCAAAAGAAGCCCTTTCCAGAGCCTCCTAGGCGGGGGCAGGGGATAGATCGCCCGGACAGGCAGGCCGGCCAGTGTGAAAACCCAAGGAGCCAAATTACTTCAAGCAGCAAGGCCCCTCGTAGGCTAGAGGGCCGCCTGGGTCCTCGGATTCAGGTTGAGAGCCCGGAGAGGTGCAACTCCAGATCCGTCCAAAGTTACCAGGAGCACACCGTTCGAGAGGTGGTCCCACGGGACAATCCCCCTCTAGGGGCCAGGGCAACCTCCGAGTAGCGTGCGGACCAAGAACCTCATGAGTTGAGACATTGCCTCAACAAAAAGAAGGTAGCAACCCCACCCCACGTGGAGGAAAAATTGGAAAGAGTTTGGAACTGTGTCTTCAGTGTGAGCAGCGGAGGAAGGACTAATGCGCTCCAATCCCCGTTCACAACAGAAATCAGGACAAAGACGCTCGCACCAAAGTTCAAGATGCCAAACCTAGAGGCCTACGACAGGAGTATTGACCCAATGAACCATCTGAACCACTTCCGTGAACACTTAATTCTCCAGGGTTTGGACGAAACGACATTGTGTTAGTGCTTCCCCCTGACACTAAAGGGGGACGCGAGACTGTGGTTCTATAGGATGCCGGCGGACTCTATTTGCACCTTCGGGGAGTTGGCGACGTCTTTCTTGTCGCAATTCGCCTCCAACCGAAGGGTGAAAAAACAGCCTTGGCACCTCACTCGGGTGAAGCAGGGTGCCAGGGAAAGCTTAAGGGGATCCCTGGCCCGACTCATAGCCAAGGCCAGGCAAATCTCCAAATTGACTGATGGGGTAAAGCTAAACATTTTTCTATCCGTCCTGGAGGGAGGTGCCTTTTTCAAGCACCTCATCCATAGGGGTCTTCAAACTTTGCGGAGGCTGAGGCTATGGCCAGAGTATATATTGCGGCTGAAGAGGCCAACGACACCAAGTGTCTAGAGAATGACGAGAACCCCCACCCGAGGGCGGTGGAGGGAAAGAGGAAGGGCGGGGACTATCAGAGTCCCCATATGATAAAGAAGCAGTACAAGTCCGAGCAGGCCGCCCGAAGAGAGCTAAGGCTTGTGCACCTCACACCATTGAACGACACTCGCACCAACGTGCTAAAGCAGATCCAGGAGGAAAAATTCCTGAAGTGGCCCAAGCTGCTAATGAACCCGGGAGGTAGCGATCAGACAAAGTACTGCAACTATCACCGCTGTAGGGGCTACAACACTGAGGACTGCAGAACGCTGTAGAAGGAAATTGAGGAGATAATTAGGAGAGGTCACCTCAACCGCTTCCTACAAAGATTCAAACAAGATTCTTAAACAGCAGGCGACGTCGAGGCTGACCATCCTAGAAACAGAATAGTAACGAAGGTCGTGAACATGATATTAACCCGGCCGACCAGAGAAGACGGACATGAGCTCGTCGCTGCAAAGAGACCAAGGACTGAAGCTAGGGATGAAGTTATTTGTTTTAGCAACGAGGACATGACCCATGTAACTTCCCCCCACTCCGATCCCTTGGTTGCAACCGCACTCGTTTCGGACGGAGCAAATGACTACCGAATGAAATGAGTTTTTCGTTGATAATAGAAGTTCTAGGAACTTACTCTACCTCGACGCCTATCTTAAATTGGGACTCAAGAAAAGTCAAATGAGAGCATCAGAGGGACTACTCTATGGGCTGGACAATGAGCCAATACCCGTTCAGGGTATCATCCAGCTGGAGGTAACGTTGGGAATGTATACGAGGATGGCGTCCAAGGTCCTTACCTTTCAGGTCATGGACCTTTCGTCAGTTTACAATGCAATACTTGGACGTCCCTGCTTGGCCACCTTCGGTGCAGTAACTTCCATCCCACACCTAAAAATAAAGTTTCCAACCCCATATGGCGTTCAGAAGGTCCTCGAGGACCAGTCCACCGGACAGATGTGCTACTTATTACAGGCCACAAAGACAGCCCTTCCACAGCTAATGTAAGATCTCGACCTGAGGGACGAAGCCACACTGCAACAGGCACAACTCGGGGAGCCAACCGTTCAAGTCTTGCTAGATCCAGAGGACCCGGAGAAATATGTTCACATCGGAAGCTCACTGCCGGAGTCCGTTAGAGACCAACTCATTAGCTTCCTGCGGGAGAACTCAGACGTATTTGTCTGGTCGTCAAACGATATGCCAGGAATCTCCGCCAAGACCATGGTCCACAAACTGGGCATAGATCCTCGTCATAAACCCGTCAGGCAGAAACGCAAGACTTACTCCAAGAAAAAGTTGGTGGCCGTACGAGAAGAAGTGAAGAAGCTCTTAGACGCCGTGTTCATCCGAGAAGTGCAATACTCGGACTGGTTGGCAAACGTGGTCATGGTAAAAAAGAACAATGGAAAGTGAAGAATGTGCGTGGATTTCACTGACCTCAATAAAGCGTGCCCCAAGAATAGCTTTCCTTTGCCTAGAATTGACTAGCTCATAGAGTCGACGTCTGGTCACGAATTCTTAATCTTCATGGACGCGTACTCAGGCTACAATCAGATAAAGATGAGTCCCGAGGACGAGTACACGTTCATGACGGACCAAGAGACGTATTATTACAAAGTAATGCCATTCGGTCTCAAAAACGCGGACGCGACTTACCAGCGACTTGTAAACAAAATGTTCCAGGACCAGATAGGCAAGAACGTGGACGTCTACGTTGATGATATGCTTGTCAAAAGTAGAGTGAGCAGTAACCACGTCCAGGACCTAGCCGAGACCTTCCACGTGCACAGAGCCCACCAGATGAAGCTCAATTCCAGCAAGTGTACATTTGGCATGGCGTCGGGAAAGTTTCAGGGTTACACCGTGTCGCATCGGGGGATCGAGGCTAACTCAGAAAAGATCAAGGCCATTCTCGACATGCGATCTCCCCGGATGATAAGGGAGGTCCAGAAGCTCATCGGGCGGGTGGCAGCCCTCTCCCGCTTCCTGGCCAAATCGGCCGAGAAGCACTTGCCATTCTTCAAAGCCTTAAGAGGAATGAAGACCCAAGGCTTTCAATAAAATGACGACTGCGAGGAGGCATTCTGAGGGCTCAAAAACTACCTATCGAGCCCACCTCTTTTAGCTTCTCTACAACTGGGCGAAGAGTTGTATTTATACCTCTCCGTATTCGACACGACCTTGAGCTCGGTTCTGGTACGACAGCAACACGGTAGACAACAGCCCATGTACTATGTCAGCAAGGCCTTAGCGGACGCGGAGACCAAATATCCGCGAACGGAGAAGATTGCCCTGGCATTGGTTTATACTGCGCGAAAGCTTAGGCTCTATTTCCAGGCGCATAGGGTGGTGGTCCTGATCGACCAGCCATTGAGGTCCATCTTGCAGAGGCCCGAGGTATCCTAACGACTTGTCAAATGACCCATTAAATTGGGTGAGTTTGATATCAAATTTCGCCCGAGACCGGCCTTGAAAAGTCAGGCCCTCGCGGATTTCGTTGGGGAGACAACGACACTAGCGCACGATGATGACAGCCAGCCTGATGTGAGCGAGTTGAGTAGGGCACCAACATGGTCATTGCACGTGAACGACTCCTCAATGAAGGACGGTTGTGGAGCTGGCATTGTACTACGGACACCCGAAGGGTTGGAGATAAAATATTCAATAACCTTGGGGTCCTTGGCCACCAATAACTTCGTGGAATACGAAGCCTTGCTAGCGGAACTGCGATTGGCCAAGGGGTGCTTGGCCAGAAACCTAATCATTTACAGCGACTCCGAGTTAGTCGTTAACCAAGTCCGTAGACACTTTGAAGTTAACAACCCGCAACTTTTCAAGTACCTCTCGAAAGTCAAGAGTGCAAACTCGGACTTCGAGGGAGTCGAGTTCTTCCACATTCTGAGGGAAAAAAATGGGAAAGCCGACACGTTGGCAAGAGCAGCGGCTTCGAAAGACCCAGAACAATACGCCTGAGGAATGCGAGAAGTTCTAAACAGATTCAGCATTGACGACCCCGACCCAGAAGTGATGCAAGTGTCAAGCAGCAGCACTCGGATGATTCCTTACTTGAGGTATTTATCCGACGGCACGTTGCCTGAAGACTCGAACGAAGCAAAAAGGATAAAAAAGACAGCGGGATGGTACGTGGTTATGGATGGCCAATTGTACCTGCGGGGGTTCTCGACCCCTTACTTAAGGTGCCTCACCCCCGAGGAGGCCAAGTACGCCCTCCAAGAGGTACACCTCAGAATCTGCGGGTCCAACATTGGGGGAAAGAACTTGGCCTTTAAGCTTATAAGGCAAGGGTACTACTAGCCAACAAATACGATACCATGGACTTTATATGCAAATGCGAAAACTGCCAAATCCACGACAACATGAGCCACTACCCCCACAGAGAGCTCCGGGCGCTGCAATCGCCATGGCCGTTCGCCCAATGGGGGATTGACATTCTCGAACCACTCCCAGTGGGGGCCGGACAAAGGAAGTTTCTAATTGTCGAAATAGATTACATCATTAAGTGGGTGGAGGCAATACCGCTCGTCGGGATAACAGAACAAATGCCACCGAGTTTCTTCGGTAGAACATCGTGTGCAGATTTGGGATCCTCAAGTGCATCGTGACCGACAACGGGATCCAATTCACTGGGAAACGGTTCACTAATCATTGCGCCAGCATGAAGATCAACTTGGTCCATACGTCCGAAGTGCACCCTCGGACCAACGGGCAGGTAGAGGTCACAAACCGCACAATCTTGTATGGACTCAAGACCAAGCTGGAGCATTCCGGGGGCTCGTGGGTGCACGAGTTGCCGTTCGTTCTCTGGTCATACAAGTCGACTCTGAGGGAACCCACGAAGGAGACCCTCTTTAGCCTCTGCTATGGGGTAGAAGCGGTCATTCAAATAGAGGTTGGCCTCCCAAGCCTCCTGGTAGAATGCTTCAGTTCAATCCACAATGGCCAGAGGTTTTAGGAAAACCACAACATGCACAAAAAAGTCTGCGACCAAGCAAGGCTGAGGATAGCGGCATACTAGCAGCGGGTTTCCCGCTACTATAAAAAGAAAGTGAGGGCGCAGTAGTTTGAGGTAGGGGACCTGGTACTGAGAAGCATAAAGGCCACGGGAAAAAATGTCGGCAGAAACAAACTCTCCCCAAATTGAGAAGGGTCGTTCCTGGTCTCTGCCAACCGTCGAAGCGGGGCCTATAAGTTGCACACCCAAGAGGGTAGGCTGGTTCCCCGAATATGGAACACCGCACACCTCAGGAAGTATTACCAATAAGCAGGCAGGTGATCGAGCAAGGCAAAATGTATCGTTTGATATATTCAAACCATGTTTTGCTAATCCAATTGTCTGCCTTTCATATCATTGAATGTTGCTTGCCGTCCCGATAACTTACCAGATCAAGGCTGCCCTAAGTCAAGTGAAAACGACCCTCTCACTTGCATTAAAAGAAAAGAGAGAAAACTCGGCTATGTCCGAGCGGCCTATGAGGGCGTATCTAAAACTCGGTCTCGTCCGAGCAGGCCCAAGAGGTCGTATCTAAAACTTGACTATATCTGAGCGGCCTATGAGGTCGTATCTAAAACTCGGTCTTGTCTGAGCGGCCCAAGCGGTCATATCTAAAACTCGACTATGTTCGATCGGCCTATGAGGTCGTACCTAAAACTCGACTATGTCCGAGCGGCCTATGAGGTCGTATTTAAAACTCGATCTCGTCCGAGCGGCCCAAGAGGTCATATCTAAACTCGGCTATGTTCGAGTGGCCTATAAGGTTGCATCTAAAACTCGGTTATGTCCGAACGGCCGATGAGGTCGTATCTAAAACTCGGCCTCGTCCGAGCGTATGAGGTCGCATCTAAAACTCGGCCTCGTCCGAGCGACCCATGAGGTCGCATCTAAAAGTTGACCCAAGTGGTCGAATCCGAAACTTGGTGCAATGCTAAGCAACTCTAGAGGTTGGGCTACTAAAAACGTAGGGGACTTGAAACAGCAAGCATGCAATGACCCTAGAGGTATCATTTTTAGCCTAAGACGGTCAAAGGTTTCAGGCGATTAAACGGGTGTAAGACTAACTTGTTTAGCAGCGTGTTACAACAGAACCGAACACTCGTGCAATCCGGGTGGGGGAATCAAATGCTTCAACTTAAAATAGCATAAGTTTTATTCATGTACTCGACATATGAACAACGCCATACATGTAAAAAAAAACTCTACAAAGTTAGCAGCTATCTCTCGGAGGATCTTGGCTGGGGAGGGGTCCCATGTTGCTGACATGCCCATGATTCGGAAGGCCCCATTTGGCCTGACAATCCCAGCCGCGCAGAAGATTAGGGATCGCCTAGTGGCTTAGACCATGAGGGGCTGGGAAACACCCTTCCTGGGAGGCCGAACAAGTCCTTTGAACATGTGGCACTATCATTCCGAGAATCAAGCACGACCGTGGGAAACCACGAATGTAACAATCGCATCAATCAGGGACACAAATTGATGTCGTCCCAGTACTTGCCCTCCAGCGCCGACGCTATATCCGCGGCCCTCACCGAAGTCCTCAGCACTTCCTCTAGCTGAAGGATCCTGTCCCGGAGAAGCTCGTACTGAATCTGCTGAAGCTTCAAAGAGTCCTCGAGAGAGGCAATCTTCCCCTTTGCTTCAGCAAGCTTGACTTCCAAACGTTGGCTAGCTTCTCCGGCAACTCTCAGTGAGTCCAGCTCCAAGCAGGTCCGAGCAACATCACCAATGAGCCGGTCAAGGTTCCCGGCCAGATCCAGAAATTGTGGGAAAAGACAAAACCATCAAGGTATGAATGACGGGAAATAGGAAGCTAAAAGGCTTATGATGGATCATAAAATACCTCAGAGACAAGAGAGTCACGGCTTGAATCACCCTCTCCTATGGCCTCGGGCCCCAATGGCTCCCTAGTAGGCGCCACCGAGACATCGACTGCGGTCTCAGGCGGAGGTGCATCCCCACCAAAATCAAAGACTAGGAGCTCAACGGCTCCAGAAGGCTCTGCAATCCCAACCCCAGCTTCACCAGCACTTAGGACATCAACATTGTCCTCGTCCAGGGTTTCATCCGGGACCTCAACAAGATGCACTGTTGGACTATGAACTTGGACTGCAACACAAGGGAGCTCAGCAGGCGCGTCAGAATTCGGCTCAACACAGCGAAACTCCTCAACCTCAGAGCCTCCGAGACAGGTGTTGTCACCATCGTCACCGCTCCCTCGGCCTGAGTCCCCTCAGCCTCCCTCGTAGCGTGTCCAGCGCTGAGGTCCTCGGATGGACCTCCCATCCAATCCGAGACCTCGCCAGTAAATTCAACAGGAACGTCAGGGATTGGCTCTTCAACGGGAGACCAGGTAGCAAGGAGATCCACGAGCTGGCCAACAGATTTAGGAGGACGACCAAAAGACTCAGCAAGAGAAGAAGGTTCGGGACCCTCAGTCTCCCGGATCGACTGTACAACCAAGTCCCCGACCTCCTAATGAGAGGCATAATCACGACGTCGTCGTCATCGCACAAGGAGTACTCAACAGTGGTCGTCGGATGTTTTGAAGCCTTAGTCCAGTGACTCTTCCGTAGCCGCTCGGATGGTTCCTCAATCCTTAGAGAACTCCCCTTTTTCCTCAATCTCCTCTTTTTCTTCTCTGGGGGAGCAACAGCGCAAGGGTCCTCTAGCAAAGTCGTCCACTTGGCTTTCACCAAGTTCTCGAGCATCAACCAAGTATTGTGCTTGTTCTCATGAAAGTTACCAAGGTTGGCCATCACCAAGTCCGTGACCTCCCTGGCAGCCTCCCTCTCGTCCTTGGTGGCATCCAAATAGTGCTTGCTCACCACATTTCCCCAGACAAGGGAGAGGGCCCAATTCTCTCAGACACCCAAAAAAACTTATCTTTTCACCTTTTTATGGAGTCAGGGTTCCCTCCGCTCATGACGGCGAACTCTGGGAAAGGGGTCATGGTGATCCAATCCAAATTGTGAGTAAAATGGAACATGACATTCACCATCGATACCTCAAGCACCCTACTATGACAGCGAGCGAAAACGCAAAGGGAAACGAGATACCTAACGGCGTTGGGCTGCAGTCTCGCCAACGGGATGCCCAACTCCATCATAATGTGGTACAACTCCAGAGGGATTGGAAAGCAAAGCCCACCCTCGAGGTGCACTTTGTACACGGTAATAAAACAATCCGGTGGACTATACGCCCTATCAACAGGCTCAGAAACCATCGTCGCCATCGTGTCTGGGATGCTATACCTCGTACAAATGGCCTCCAGTTTTCCTAGGGTAAGGGAAGATGCAATTTCTTTAACTCCAAGAGTCATGAAAACTGAAGAAGGAATGTGATAGAAGTAAGAAAGGCAGGCGCCTGAGAAGGGAGATGACGAAGGAATCTTGGGAAAGGAAGAAAAACGCTGAAGGAAGAAGTTGTTTTTTTTAAAAAAATGACCTAGAGAGCTTCAAAAATCAAAAGGGCGCGCCCATCATTACCCTCACCATGCGTCAGTCGCCCATACGCGGTGAGAAATCATGGGCTTTGGCTTCCCAAGGCAGCGTCAGCTCAATTTATTGCGCATGTAATACTCTGCAGGAGCCTAAACGATGACACCAGATAAGTCTCGAACTAAAAGGAAGGTCTCGGATACTCCATCGTCAAGCTTTGGGCTCCTCTACATCCGAGGATGTTTATTGACCTCGGACTAATATGAGAAAACGCCATCATCCAGAAGGACCAACAATGTTCAGAATCCTGGAACGAAAATTCCTCGAACGTTTTAGGCCAGGTCAGGCCACAGCGTGCTCTCGGACATGATGGCCGACACCACTTAACCACCGCTCCCCACCACGTTCGCGGATAGAAGCAGAAAGAGAAAGCAAATGCCAACATCCAGCGAAGGTGCCAGCAGATTACCAATGAAAAAGAGAGCCTTCCCAAGAGAAGCAGTGGCGTCGAACAGACATGCCAAACGGTTGAGGTTCTCAAACCCTTTGGCATGGGGGGCTAATGATGGGTTCCAATACCCAGGGCCCGTAAAGAACGGCCTAAGAGTCAAGCGTACGGTCCAAGAGGCCCACAAGGTTAATCGGGTCAAGATCTTAAGTTGGCCCATGAAGCCCGAGGACAGCCGTCTATGTCTCAATGTTCCCAGAAGCCTAGCTTGGCCCGAGAGGCTAAGCTAGCCTTAGGATCCCGAGGACCTCCCGAGGAGCCCAAGATGACCGAGGACGCCAGCTCAGATGCCTCACTGTTACCAAGGAGCACACATTCCCTGCAACACGCTGCCTCCATAGAAAATCATGACGCTTAGAGCATGCTTGATCATTGCAAAACTGACGTCACACACAACATGCCTGACACAGCATGCCAAATCAGCAGAGTTGGTGGCTGGCTTCCTTGCACTCGCCAGCGCCATGTGGCCCCATTTCAAAGGTAGATCCTCTACTATAAATACCTCATCTAAGCACCCAAAAAGGGGGAGATGCCACAAAGAAAAGACAAGGCTGCCAGCCTCTATGCAAGCAGTACCCAGGAGATAGAACAAGAACTGAGAATAAGGGACCGGATCCCCACGCTTTACAATTCTGTGTAGCGTCCTTCTACTTTACAAAATTGAGCACTTGTAACCCATTCAATGATAGTGGAACCGTTTCGGACCCGACGTCCCGTGATTTTTCCCTCTCATTAAAGGGAGGATTTTTCACGTAAATTCTTGTGCATCATTCTCTCTCTTCCTGCCACATCACACCTGCTAAATCAAACACAAAATCACCATATCACTAGAGTGTTGCACGAATTTCGTCCATCCGAGTATTTTGAGAGGACCCGCTAGGTCAATTCGGATCTTCATCATAAGGCAGCCTAAATCACAAGATGCAACAAGCATGATAAATATAGAAAGTCTCACAATTTTTACCAGTTTGACAATGTTGATAGAGATTGCTGTAGTTGTAGACAGCTTCTTAAGATCTATTTGAGTTGTGAAATTAAAAAATTAAAATTTAAAAATATAATTCTAATTCTAATTCTATTGAAATTAAAATTACATAAAATTTAAATTTTATCTATTATTTAAATTGTATAATAAATTATAATTACGAAAGAAAAAAATAAGAGCATGATTAATTTCTCAATCAAAACATAAAATAAAAATTAAATTAAGAATTAGCAAAATATAAATTTTAAATTTTTAAATGTATGAAAATTGATATAATATAATTTTAAAAAAATCTCAATTTTGAATAGAGATAGCATTTTATAGATACATATTATTTTCAAATATTTTAGACAATGCTTTCATTAGAAAATTTACTTTTAAGTTTTTAAAATAGTACTTTTATATAATTTTTAAAACTAATAAATTAAAAACTAAAATTATGATTGGTCCATATCTATCCGATCCAAACTGCCGAAAATATTTTATTCAATAGGTCTCACATTATTTGACATTATCATATTTAATTAATAGGTAATTTTTAGCATTTGAATTATAATTATTTACTATACCCCCTAAAAATTATTAAAAATAACTATTCTAAACTATTTTCCAATTCCAATGAACTGAAACATGACTTAGAATTATAATTCCATCTGATGTCAAACAATAGAATTAAAATTAAGCTTGAAATTACAATTCCACTTTTGAACTGCAGGGTCTAACTTCTTGAACCAAATGGGCCTTACGTATTTTGAGGAAAATTCAATGGAGAAGCAGTTGAATTAAGCTGAGTATAGAATTTCACCCTTTTAATAATCAATCTTGGTTCCTAATCTATAATCTCTTATATATGAAACAAAACCGAGTTCTCAAATTACTCGGTTTCACAGATTTTATGAACTTTTCCTCATCAAATGTACAGAACTCACAGGCATTTGCATATGATTGTAAGCCAACAGGAACAGAAATGAAATGTTAATCAACTCAAAAAATGGCATGGAGATCAATGATTCTAACTTACAAGTCCAATGCTCGATAGTAGTTCAGTCCTCCCGTGAAGCCTGTCTGGTTGAACTTCTCGGCAAAATAGTTCACATCATCTTCGGACAACCATGAGGGAAAGGCGATAGGATCATTAGGTGGAGCAGCCCATCCCCCTCTAGGAATTATCGGTGGCCGTGGATCATGAGATGTTAGAATCTTCTTAATCAGTCTTGCAGTGTCAACATTAGCAAGCTGTTCCTCAGCTACCCCAGGTTCCTGCCACATAATTTAGCAAGCAAGCAAGAGAGCAGTTCTTGAATACAAAGGAAGTACAACACAATCCTCCCCCCCACCCCAAACCATAAGGAAAGAGTTGGAATATTTAAACAGTGATTTACAATATCAGTCAGCCATATATCCCCAATTACTAGGTTTAATCATCCACGAGAAGTAAGAAATTCCAATTCAATGTGAAAATGGGGTTGCTCATTCTGTATAGCCAGAAAGTCGAGCCGGAAGATCCCAATTCAAAATGCGCATTTAAACCAAGCTGGTGCAGGTAGTGGAAATTCGAAAAGAAAACTGCTGTTTCCACAAAGTAATACTTAGTATTCACTATAAAAATCCATTTTTTCAGTAAGATGGATAGAAAAATAAAACAAGTGAAGAAAAGACAAAACTAAAGGTAGATTATTTCCTTTTTCTGGGTAATGCCAAATGTGGGTGGATGTGGATTCCGAGCAAGGTAAAAAGGAAAGGATGTGCATGAGTTGGCAATCTATGCTCATTATTCCACGGAACGTTTGATGCATCCAACTGAATTGGCCAATTCAACTATAAGGAATAAATTCAGACATAAAGATTATAAATAGGTATCTAACAGATCGATATTATTTAGTTCTGATGAAAATCCCAAATACTCATCCACTTACCCACCCTCAAGAATATGTATGTATGTCCTAGTCACAGGAACAACATTTCATAGAATGAAACAAAATGACTTCTATTGTGCTGAGCCTTGCCTATTGCAGAAACTAAAGTAAGAGATTATAATTTTAAGAGGATTTTAAATAATATTGCCAAAGGCAGGGCTACTTTAACAACTCCTGTCATACTGTTAGTGGTCATATTTGGCTAATTTGGAATCTGAATGTGCTAATTGTTACTCATATTGCTATAAATGATCATGCAATTCTGATGGTCAAACAAATGTGATGCTGATGACTTAATAGCAGCATATAAGGACTGAAAATTTTGGGAATTTTTAAACAAAGTATCTGGCTAAGTCATGGTTCAATCTTCGTGACGTCAATATGCCATTAATTCAGGACAGCTGGTTCTAGTCATCATTTGACTCGTCCAATTGTCTTAAGTATTCTGGACCTTCCAATGTTAAACATCATGGATCTGTCTTCACGTGGACAAACAGATCAGAAGCTAAACAGTTGTGGTGCAAAACATGATGGGTTTCTTGATATCATTAATTGGGTAATTTAATTCAAAAATGTGGAAGTAGAATTCCTCGAAGCTGGAGTTTCAGATCAGTCTCCTCCTATGGTTATATCCTTTCCCGATGAAGATTTTGGTAGGGTTCAATTTCAGCTCCATAGTAAGTGGATTAATCATAATTTCTGTATAACAGAACTGTGTATACAATTTGCGGTAAAGTTTTATATAGTAACTTAGGTAATAAACTAAATTCCAGTGATCTGTTATCAATTAAATTGTGGATTACTATCAACAGTTCTTGGGAATTTCTTAAAGTAGCACAGGTCAAATTGATAATAGTGCTGACAGAGGGTATTCCTTGGATCATGATGACAGAGGGAATTGGTCATAAGTAAGATAGCAGTTAGACAGACAGATCAAGGAAGTTGTGTATTCAAAATTCTTGATGATTAGGATACATATGTGAATATTATAGAGACTGAATACTTGTGCAGCTTGCCATCACTAATTTGAAAGGTATATTGTGAGTCAACTTACACATACACACACATATTACAAATACTTGATCTTATATTATTTGTTGTAAAGGTTGAAAATTATACTTGATACATTGATATGACCAATCAAAAGGAAGATCCTCACATTGGATATCAAACATTTTTGAAATTTGCTGCACTTTCAGACATTGATTTCCTTACAATCATGGGGTTTGGATAGAGTCAGATTTGCATATCTTTACTCTTGTATTGCATAAGGACAAGCTTTATAGTTTGAATCACGCCTTTAATTTGGCATATACACAGAAGTCCACATACTTGCTATGAAAAAGGATAGTAGAAAGGAAATAAATGCTCAAATATATATGTATTTTCAACTGCTTTGGAGATACAGTGAGCCTTAATGCTATGATATAGTTCCTCTATTTTTACCTTAGAGTCATGAGGCGTTATAGTGAAAACAACATCTCTTCTATATAAGGATAAGGTCGCATAAATCTGTTGGGTTATGGGTCACTCCCGTGTGGGCCCATACCCACTTGATGAGGCGGGTGGAGGTCCATATCCTCAC